>JADWQK010002344.1:0-29982 GCA_017933935.1 Sesamia nonagrioides
GCGTAGGGAGGCCCCCGACAAGGTGGACCGATGACCTGTTGAAGGTCGCGGGAAGCCGAAGGATACGGGCGGCATAAGACCGGTCATCGGGGAAAGCCTTGGGGGAGGCCTTTGTTCAGCAGTGGACATCTATGGGCTGAAGAAGAAGAAGAAGCGGTATCACATGCAAACAATGCATCATACTGACGTCACACGAATTCTACATCTCGCAAGCAGAGTTTACCATGCAACTAGCATACGTACAACTTCCTAACATCAACCATAGGGCAAGTGCTCGCCATACATAAGCACCCATCTGGTCGGACTATCCTCCCTTTTCTATGGAGGATGAGTGAACTTTACATCTGTTCCTCATACCTCCACATTAACATGATCCCCCTTATTCAAAAACTTTGCTTAAAGTTATCTAGTGATTAACGATTCTTTGACCATACTTTTTGACCTTTTGACGTCACTTAACTCTAATCATCCTATAAGAATAAACACCACAGAGTTTAAGGGGTTGCAAACGTCTAAAATGTATGTTAAAAAATCGCTAATAGTTAACTTTAAGCAGCGTTTATGAATAAAGGGGATTATGACTTACCCTTTGTATGAGAGTTTGTTAATACTCACTCTAAAAATATAGGCAATCAGCACCCTGATTGCGTAACATAGGTACTATTAATCTCATTTTAAATCATATTTAAGCATACTTATTTCTAATTCATTTGTCCATGTGTTTAAAAAATGTGTTTTTGCTTAACAACATAAACAACGTCATAAATATTGTTGAAATGTCAAAAGGAAACCAATTGCTACTGACAGTTACTACGACTACTTTTAACAAAAACAATCCAACTAGATTCTAATCGTTCAAACACAACTTACAATGTTAACCTAAAAAATATTAAACAAATAAGGATATTTTAGCGCTAACGAAATCGAAAAAAAAACGCTATCTTGTTCACATCATCATCAAGCTTTTTATCGTCCCACTGGTCACACTGGGCACAGGTCTCCTCTCATACAGAGAAGGATTGAGCGTTATCACCACGCTTGCTCAATGCGAGTTGGCGATTTCAAGGTGGCGACAAGTCCAGGTTTCCACAAGATGTTTTTCTTCACCTTGTAATCAGTCATTGGTGTCCAAGACATACTTAGAGAGTACCTACATATAACTTAGAAAAGATACATTGGTACTTGCCTGACTTGGAATCGAACCCCTACACTCAAAGTTGAGAGGCTGGTGTTTTAACCACTAGGCCACCAAGACTATTTCAATACAATTTCACAAATGTTAACCGTATTCATTTCCCTACACTTACTTTCTTGTCAAAGAAACTAAACGTGGCAGTGACTAAATCGTAATTAAGCGTAACCGTACACAAATCCAGAACGAAAAAATACGTCCCTTTGTCAACGCCATTCAAGCACCAAAAGATCCTTGTCGCACTGTACGTATAGACACGGCTCGTTAGCTAGCCATCAAGTTAACGAACCCTAGAAAATTCTTCCAAGAGGCCCTAGAAACGCGTGGATATGTCTTTTTGGTCCATTGTACTGTACAACGTACTTTGCTGGATGTCAATGACTGGTAATTAGGTATATTCTTAGCGTCAATTGTAATCAAATAGCTCACGGATTTTATTTTACTTTTTCATTCAGTACAAAAAAGTTTGCATTCAATGTAATCCTTCTTGTTTATTGACGAAAGCCGTAAACGAGTCATTACTCATTGAAGGAGTTTAGGTCTTAACATATGACAATTTAAGTCAGATGCTGACTAATTTGACTCTACTAAGCTAATATTTTATCTTAGGTTCTGGTGTTTTTTTAATTAAATAGAAAGAAAATGTTAGTTTAATGTTGTAATTTTTACTTAGGTGTAGTTATTATCACAGATTACAGAATACTACATATTATTAAAGATATATAAATAAGTACATGTTTATTTATATTTATTTTTCTTGATTTACAAGTAGTAGTTGTATGCAACATTTTATTAGTTTACCAAGTATTTCATATTATGTTGTCAGGGTATTTATGTACAACTTACGTTCAGCGTAATATATTCCCTTAGTTTTCTTTTATAAATATTCATACTTCTGCACTCCTTGATATCATTTGGCAATTTATTATATAACTGGACCCCTTCATATAAAAAGTTCTTTTTTCCATATTTTACTGTTCTAGGAAAACGCAGGACTACTTCGTTTCTATTTCTTAGGCTGTGTGTGTACCTATGTCTTTTTTGTAAGTTGAATGTTCGTTTGTGTGGTGTTATCTAAAAACTTTTTTACTAATATGCAAGTATTGTAATTGTATAGTTGACGTAGATTGAAAATTTTAGTTTTTTCATACAGCTGTTTAGTGGGTGTTAGGAAGTCATAACAATATAACCGTTTAATAATTTTGCTTTGGGTCCTCTGTATGTAATTTAGGTTAACCTTGGATGCCGATCCCCAAATCTCAATCAAGTATTCTAAATTAGGTTTTACTAATGAATTGTAGATAGTGCGTTTTATCTTAAGCGGCAAACAATTTCCCATTTTGCGAAGAGCTCCAGAAAGTGACACAAGTTTAGCTTTTACGTGCTCAATATCGATATTCATTTATGTTATGGTATTTTAAAATAACATCACTGTTTTACAGCTACTTGTTTTGTGTACCAGCCCTGAGGATTAGTTGGTACTGTGTACCAGCCCTGAGGATTAGTTGGTACTATTAAAATAACAGTAACAACAAGCTCGACTGATCCCCAGGGCTGTCCTAATCTATAAGTATTAGCAAAATGCCCTTATAAAGCCAAAAGGTACGTCATAACATTAGGTAAATTCGAGAGTTTGCTAGGACAACCCTACGTTACAATTAAGGCATTCCCAAGTGGATATAAGGCTGTTAGCGGACATGCTACTTTTAAGTTCTTTAGGTCCATCGAGAATCGATTTTGCGACTTCATAAGGCTCGTTTTACATTTTATTTATAGTGTTGTTTACTAAATAAAAGTACGTGATTTATGTAGTTAAAAGTGCATTCAGTAAATAACTCATAAAGAACATTGAAGTGACGCAGCATAGTGGTCACATCATGAGTTTGCCTCAAACTTGCCTCGTAGACGGTTCACGCGGTTTTTCGACATATTGTCCATGATTGATTTTGATCGAGGTCGAACGAAAGAAAGAAAATAAAATATTTGAAAATGGAAATACGCAAGCCGCGTCATTCCAAATGAAGAAAGAAGAAGAAGGCTGTATCCCATTGTGGCAACCCCAGAAATTTATTAAAATTGTGCGTTTTCTATCAGTGCCGTTTCTGTCAGTGACTGTATTTTTATTTTCATTAAGAGGAAACCAAACAGTTATTATATTTGCGTTTCACTCATGTTCATGTTTGCGTTCACTTTGACGGCACGGTTGGCGTAGTGCTTAAATGTTTGACTGCTGAGCTGCGTGACGCGGGTTCGATTCCCGCACGGAAAAAATATTTGTATGACCTAGAAGTTGTTCTGTTTCTGGTTGTTTGTGTGTGTGAGTTTATATGCTTGTAAACGCACTCACGATACAGGAGAAATTCCTAGTTTGCTAGCGCTTTTTTTTTAAAAGGGGTTCTACGGGTGATCATAATAATATTTAAAAGAAATTGCTAGAGGTGACAATAAAATAAAAAGAAATCGGCCAAGAGCGTGTCGGGCCACGCTCGGTGTAGGGTTCCGTGGTGATGAACGGGAAACAAAGGAATAAAAGCCTTAAAAGTAAAAAAAAAATCTGCTGTTTGTTACTTTGAGTTGAAATACTAAGTACAGAATCCTTAAAATAAGGCTCCAAAGGACGGTGATAACTATAGAAAGAGTTATAGCTGCCAACTATTCTATAGCTCATACCCGTCCGACCTCATTAACACAGTAAAATCTTAACGTTTTGTTTTTGTTTCCGGGGTGGAAAATCCTCATGGATGTCCGCCACCATGGGGCGGGCGCCGAGGTCTGTCAGAGTCTTACTGACTAAAAACCACCCTGGTGTTCCATCTCACACCTACACCGGGGGTTGCGAGAACGAGCACTTCTTCCGCAATCCCCGACTGGTGCTGGCCCGCTACATAAAATAGCACGTCTGCTGAGACCCTTATGTACCAGTCTGCATTTAATTGGGTTAAGTCCCAAGGCCCATCTTATTATAAGAAGATTATATAGGAGAGTCAATCTTGATAGCATTGAGGTGTTTGTAATGGTGGGTGGTGTTTTAAACGGAATGTTACGTAATAGATAAGATACCATTAAAAATAATGGGCCTTGGGAAATTGAGAATTTTAAGAACATTCAAGTTTAATCAGCACTAATTCAGTAAATAATTGTGTTGAAACTGCGTTCAAAATACCCGTTAATTATTGATAAACCAGCAAATCTGACTTGCTCACTGGAGGCCCAAGCGGACCTTCAAAAAAGTTCAGTCAATGATATAGGTACACTGAACTTTTTTCTATGTATATGTACAAATTATTCTGTTTTTAGTACTTGTAATTAAAGCAGCAACAGCCAACAATCATTGTTCATGTGATAGCCAGCTAGACAGTGGAGTCACAGTAACTGGGTCCCGTTTTTATCCTGCCTCTACGGAACCCTAAAAAATTGCTATTGCTTTTTGACCGTCTAGGCAGTATTTTTTTTTTACTATATTATAAACTAGCGCTTGACCGCAATCCCGCCTGATGGTAAGCAGTGATGCGATCGTTGATGGTAAAGCGCGCTAGTTTATTAAGAGCTTATTCACTAAAAAAAAACTGAGTGAATAGGAAGGAAAACGGCAGTTGAGCGAGGTGATGCAATATCAAACCCAACAGCACAACCAACGATGCTGCGCCAGAGGAAGATTGACTTGGAGACCCTCCACGACCAAACTCAACAAGATTTGGCGCATCGTACCAGGCACACATCGCAACACAACTGCTCAGACCCGTCCTCCGTACGGCTTCACAAGACATCATGCCGGAACACGACGAATCGCTTGGCGGCAAGGCTTTGTCTGGTGGGTGGTAACTTCTGCAGGCACCCGATGTTGAGGCCTACCACCGAGAAAATTTATAACGTTTTTAATCACTACATTTTAATCACCACATGATGAGACACTGGCGTCGGTTGTCCTGTTCACAAACTAGACCAAATTTGAATTCTATTTCAAGTTCTATTTTATCAGATCAGTGCTATTTTATCTTCTGTCCTTTTGGACAGAACTAGTTCCTATTCCTATATTATACTGAAAACCGACTGCCGTACTTTGGTGAGGTCGGCAGATGATGTGATTTTGTGAGACCACATATTGAAGAAATAATCCTCCCACCATTAAAAACCTTGGGCTTACTGAAAAACGTCCTCAAGACGGCGATTACGGAAATAAACCGCTTCTGAAAACATTATTGGTTGCAAGAATAAAGGTAAGAGCATAATAGTGGCCAATGAAAGGATTAGACATGGGTCGCCGGGGAATCGAGGTCATCGACCTCAGCGGCCATGACTGTTTGCTATGGAACGTGAAGAAAGAATTCATTCATTTTAGGCTTTACAAAATAATGTAACTCTTGTAGAAAATAGCAGATTTTTTATAGCGAAGAATCATTCACTACATGAGTACAATACGTGCGTGGTCATGGAATAGCTGATTTATTTTGAACTAGCTTTCGCCCGCGTGGAAGTCGGTTATTTCGCGCTTTTTAGATTTCCCTTGGGAATATATATATATATATATATATATTTTCAATAAAAGGGAGCCTATGGTCTTTCTCAGGTTCTAAAGATTGTCTGTGTCAATTTTGATCAAAATCGGTTGAGAGGTTTAAGCAGGAAAGCGTAACAGGCAGACAGACAGAGTTACTTTCGCATTTATAATATTAAGTAAGTATGGATAGCCTACGAAAATTTTTAACGCATAGGGGTCAAGGGGTTACTTCGGAGTGGTAAATTAATCACATCCACTGCCAAGAACGTATTATTTGGTGTTTCAATTTTAATCATCATCATCATAATCAGCCTGTAATCTTCCCACTATTGGGACGCAGGCCTCATCTCAATGAGAGTGAGTGGGCCCTAAGCTACCACGCTGGTCCAGTGCGAGTTGGTAATTGGTTGTTTAAAGTGTTAAAATAAATATATTAAACAAATAATTGTTATACTTAAAATTGTAGCGAAATCACTTCTTTCGTAGTAGGACAACAATGTTTATTTCGGTCGTGTGCTTGTCCGATCCGATCATTCGAATTCACTTCGGAGTAGGCACCCAGTTTTGCTTGGGTGTAAGGCAGGGTTTCCACTGACGCGGAGAAGCGCGGAGAGGAACTTAGCGGTGCGCGAATTGACCAATCACTATGTTCGAAATCTCCGCTTCGCTTCAATGGAAACAGCACGAGCGGGGTAGAGCAGAGCAGAGCATATTCATAATAAAAATACAGCGAGGCGTTGCGGTCCATAGGACAACGAGCATTGGGGTGCAGAGCGGAAGACAGCGGGGCGGTGCTGTGTGGATGACAGCGGGGCGGTGTGGAGTCTTTCTGAGAGATTGAGTGTAACTAAACGCAAAACTGCACCTTTCCAAAAGTATGCTCCGCTCCGCTCCATTGCATTCCCCTCCACTCCGTACCGCTTCAGTGAAAACACTAACTACTTTTCACAGCTCTTCTCCGCTCAGCTCCGCGTCAATGGAAACGCGGCCTTACGAGTGTTTGCCAGGACCTGTTGTTTTTGAAATGAAAACTTCTTTAGCGACGTTGAGCACTTTTATTGGATGGGGAAAAAGCTTTGAATTCGCGTGAGCGTGACCGACCCGACACTGTGATCGTTTTTTGTTTTTTACTTTTTGTAATGATTTCAATTTTCACTAATTTCGATCAGTCCCACAACTGCTAATTTCTTATTTTTGGTTTTTGTGTCATATTTGCCGCCAGTAAAGGGCATTTCCTCTCTTCTCTCCTTCTTTCAGAATCCCATAGTGAATCTATGGTAAACGGCTGTGCGTTTGATGCCTGTATTATTGCAAAGGCATAAGCATTTTACCTACGGATGATGCAAACGGATGGAGGAAAAACTACATTTATCAATAACCAGCTGAGTCGTGCCGCCTTTTTGTGGATGGTAAATCATTAAATGACCTGCACCCGCTCTGGGCGGATAGAAAGGGCGTGTCAGACTTTTACTGACTAAAACCCACCCCTTCCTTCACTTGCCTCTGCACCAGGAGCTACGGCATCTCATTCGAACAATCCACGACTCTGGCAGAGAGCCATGCCTCCTTTGTTGCTCGGTAAACATTTTTACTTGTGACAGAATCCGACTATGCACGAAAAAGTCTTATATATTTTCTAGTTAATATATAGCCTACAATACTCACATATAACGTAGTTTTCTATTGGTATAAAAATTTACAAAATTGTTTCTATTGATCCAGAGATCAAGCCCTACAAACTTACAAACTTTACCTGTTTATAAGATTATTATTAAGATTATAAACAACGCTATTTTTTGCATAGGCGGAACTCGAAACAGAAGTTCAGTATTTTTAAGTAAAGAATCTATATATTATACTAACGGCCCCCAGCGACTTCGTTCGCGTGGAGTTAGTTATGCTCCGCTCCCATTGGTCGTAGCTTGATGTTATTTAACCTTAAGCCTTCCTGGATTAATGGGCTATCCAACGAAAAATAATTTTTCAAATCGGTCCAGTACTTCCTGAGATTAGCGCGTTCAAACAAACAAACAAACAAACTCTTCAGCTTTATATATTAGTATAGATAACTTCAAAAAGATGTAATGAAAAACCACAAAGTTATGAGCTTGTTATCTTATCTAGTTGTCCCAATAAAAATATGGTCAACGCGCCGCTCGCACGGTCGCGCCTGCGGCGGCGCGGCCCGGTGGGACCCTGGCTCACGCGTCTAGTACTATAATCCAACGAACCTCGGTAACCACACTGCAACAATTTGTAAATGTATTTGGGAAAATTATACATAACATGGTGTAATAATGATTGAATCGATTCAGTTGCGTATTCTGAACAAACTCTATTCAGGTTTCGTCTAAAGAAAAAATAACATTGTAGATTAGTACAACAGCAATCTAAACATAAGTTTATCCAATTACATACTGTTGTATACAACTTGCTGTATACAACAGTACAGCTGAAGTTTTGATTACTAGTCCACTAGCGCGCCATCGCGTGCGTGTCAATATAAATTACTGAACACTACACGCCTACATTAAACTGTTAGAAAAGCTTTAAAAAAGCCATTTCTATGTAAATCTGGTGACGAATTACTGTGAGCGGTCAAATAAGTATCACGCTTGTATATTATGAAGTTGTGTGGGTAGAGAACAGTTTTTTTTTTATTTATCTGGAAGTTAATTCCCTGTAATTGACTTCAATACATCTTTTTTCTTTTTTTTTTTTCTTCTTTCTTTTCCTCTGTGGAATAGATACCACAATTTTGCCAATAACACGTGTAAGAAATTATAGAAATTCTTTGAAAATGTTTATTTCACAATAATGGCGGATATCACCTGGCAGTTGAAAAAGGCGGCCGCGTGAATCGTCTATGAGGGAGGTTTGAGGCAAAGTCATGATGTGGCCACTATGTTGCGATATTTCAAAGTTCTTTATGAATTATTTACTGAATGCAGTTTTTACTACATAAATCACGCGCTTTTATTTAGTAAACGATATTATAGATAATTTACTAAAGCATTGAAAAATGCGTGTGACACTCATTTTAACTTTCCCGTCAAAACTCCAATAATGTTATCTATAGGTGGGTAAATGATGATTCGATTGTCAATGACTAAGGCCCGATGCACATTATGTGTTTTGTAGTGTAATGACGGATTTCTAACCAATCAAAACTCTTTTGTATTTGAGGTAGTCCTGAATATATTCTTTTGATTGCTTAATCCCAAGTCACGACACACTTTGTCGTGCCTCGGAAAGTACGTTAAGCCGTTGGTCCCGGTTGCCATGCAACCTAGTGACAGTCGTTATGGGTTTTTGGAGCTCTCAAAAGTCCAACAATTGGTCTAACTGCAACGCTTCGATATTGCCTTGAGGTTGTGGAGGTTAGAAGTCAGTCGCTTCACGGAAATATCGAAGTTTAGCCAAAATCAGCAGTTATACTGAAATGGACCCCAGACTCCAAAACCTTATAAAAAACAAAGAATGCTTATTTTTCTTAATAATTATAAAGTACTTAGTGCTTGACTGCAATCCCGCCTGATGGTATGCAGTGATGCAATGGTTGATGGTAAAGCGCACTAATTTTACGTTGTATTGTGATGTGTGCCGGGTATGATGCGCCAAATGTTGTTGTGTCGGGAGTTTGGTCGTGGAGGGTCTCCAGATCAATCTTCCTCTGGCGCAGTATCGTTGATCGTGTTGTTGGCTTTAACGTTACATCACCTCGCTCAACTGCTGTCTTAATAAACCAGCGCGCTTTACCATCAACAATTGCATCACTGCTTACCAACAGGCGGGATTGCAGTCAATCACTAGTTTATAATTAATAAAAAAAAAAGATTGTGGAACGACGTCATTCAAAAAGTAATATAAAGACACCAAAACAACTATTGCTCAAACACACAATCGTTATCAGTTTCCCTAGAGAACATTGTACCTATCCTCTATTAAAACGTACAACCCAATTCAGCTCACACAATACACGTTGCGTAGCTAACAAAATTTTAGTATTTATTCTTACAATTGTTACAGTCTCTGAAACCAATTCAGGGACTCACGGTACGGTCACCGTGAAAAGGGTCAAGCTTTAGATTAACCCTTTATCGGCTGAGACTAAACTTTACATCGCATGGAAAAATGTGGAACGTGGAACGGACTTAGAAGAAGTTCGGATTTTTCGTTTTGATATGCTCAAAACGGGCATTGAAGAGGACAGAAGATAAAATATTAATGTTAATAAAATATTAAATTAGTCCACGCCTGACGTAAATCGCCTTTTTTTCAGTTGTCATGTTTTTAATCGTCTAAACTGTCCTTGAGTATTTTAATTTGACAGGACCGAACTAATATGTTATCTTCTATCCCTTACATAATTAAACACAAAGAAAGAGATGTACTGAACTTGAAATTAGTTTAGTTTGTGAACAAGAACAACCTGTAACAATTTGCCAGCGGCGGTGTTTCCGTCGGACTACAATTTGAGTGTCTTCAAGGCTAGAGTGAATAGGCTCTTAATAAACTAGTGCGCTTTACCATCAACGATTGCGTCACTGCTTACCATCAGGCGCGATTGCGGTCAAGCGCTAGTTTATAATTTAACAAAAAAAAAAAAAAAAACATAAGAATCAGCACTAATATGTAAAAGAAACTAAAAGAAAAATTCTTACGGCGCCGTCGTCGGCTGAGACTGGACTTCTTAACTGCCATTAACTGCCAGGGCCTATAAGATACTAATATCATAAATGCGAAAGTAACTCTGTCTGTCTGTCTGTATGTTACGCTTTCCCGCTTAAACCTCTCAACCGATTTTGATGAAATTTGGCACAGACAATCTTTAGACCCTGAGAAAGGACATAGGCTACCTCTTATTGAAAAATATTCCCGAGAGAAATCTAAAAAGCGCGATATAACCGAATTCCACGCGGGCGATGCCGCCGGCCGAAAGCTAGTCGGCCATATTTGGAATTGTTTCTTCATTTATGTTTTTTAAATTGTTCTCACATACTATAAAAGTGACCAGAATTTAGTAATATCTCGTTTTACAACTGCGTTCATCGAGTTTCTTATCTGTTCATCTCTTTAGAGATCCACATTTTGGAATACGCAACTAGCTTCAACGTTCTGATTAACTAGCCGACTACTTAATACATACAAATAAATGGGTAAGTTCATCATCATTATCATTTCAGCCACTCCATCTTCATTTGTCCACTGCTAGACATAGGCCTCCTCCAAGGATCTCCACGACGACTAGTCCTGCGCCTCCCGCAGCCATCGGTTTCCCATGACCATCAACAGGTCGATGGTCCACCTTATCGGGAGCTACCCACGCTGCGTCATCCGGTCCGCGGTCGCCACTTGAGAACCCATCGGCCAAATTGGGCATCATAATAGGTAAGTTATAATACAATAACAAATATTTCACTTTTTATAAATTGATAACAAACATAAATACATTGTAATATAAATTTTTGTTTAACTAGTTATAATCCAAACAATATTATGGTTTAAAAAGAAAAAGGGAAAAACAGCTACATATAATTATTCAGATTCGAACTCGGACTTCGTTAGTCGTAAACCTATTGCTTAGCTATACCAGCTAACAGTACATAATGAATTAACGACAGCTCATTACTCTGTATTATCTGTGAAATTTTGAGACATCACTCATACACGCACAACTACACTGCAGTTTGGCACTGGAGTTTTGAAGGTTTACTGTATAAAACTTTTAATATGTAGTATGTGAGAAACGAAGTCAATATAAGAACTACATATAATACTGAGAAAGAAATAAATTCTCACTCCTAATAAAAAGTTGACTATAAAACCCAAATATTTGCATGTCCCTTTTCTTTCTATGATCGGCAACAAACACACGACACAGACTAAACTTTATATCGAACTGCGAGATATACAATTTGCTTGTCGAAACTTACGTAAAACGGAATTCTTATATCGCACTGGGGACTGAATAAAAAATGTAAATAACCCTGCAATACTGTCCCTTAGTTGACAGTAATGTGGTATTTTATTAGGTGCTTTGAACTTATATTTGGCCAACTGTGGCACTTAGCTACAGATTGTTTTCAAGAAACTCTTGAAAAAGTTTGCATTTCTTTTTTTGTCGACGCTTTTCTTTTTTTTATTTCTTCCCTCTGGCGCAGCATCGTTGGTCGTGTTGTTGGGTTTAACATTGCATCACCTCTATTCACTCAGTTTTTTTAAATGAATGACCTCATAATAAACTAGCGCGCTTTACTATCAACGACTGCATCACTGCTTACCATCAACGCGACCAAGCACTAGTTTATAAATTTTTTTTAAATGTGTTGTATCGAGATTTTCCTTGGTTTTTTTTAAATCTCTAAATTTCTGACAGCATTAGCTAAAATTTCTCCCGGTCCCCACATTATAATACTCCCTACAGCACAAAAGGTACCATTGTTTGCTTATGAAAGCTCCGACCAGGATACATTAATCATCGCGTTATCTCTCCATTGGTTCTGATTGATACACCGCTCTGATTGATACACGGTGTACTGATTGATACACCGGTATTGATTAAAACCGTTACTTTTTTCGGCTTTTGCCTGTGTTAGGTGAGATTGAATGGTAGGTATTTCAGCTGTTTATTCACCATGGGAATATTGGATTCTATCTCCCGTATCGTTTACGCAGTGATTTTTTAAGCCTTAATTCATATACGGCTGTCGAAGTCATTTATAACTAGGATAGGAGCTACATGATAATTGAAATGCATCCATGAAGGCTACCGTTTTTGTGCACCCTAGTTGGCGCCACTGTCGAGTGAGGTCCTAAAGTGTAGCTGTCAAAATGTATTAATATGGGCGTGATAATAAAGTTAACATTTAAATTATATTTACACAAACACACAAACAAAAACCTAAAAATGTGTTTGTAAACAGTTGTAGTGAAGACTACGAATGCGTGTGCAATAATGCTCTTTTACTGTATAAAGTTAAGGTTATTTATACTACATTATTAATATTGCATACATAAAACGGAGATTTAGATGATTCGAATAAAGTAAGTGTTACAAGTAAATAAAATTCATTAAATTAATTTTAACTAATTATGCATCTGTGAATAACGAAATGTGTGACATAGATACGATGTACTAGTATACTAACATCTGAAATAGAATTCTTTTAACCCACGGATTTGCGCCATTTTTTCTTAGGCAGCTTTTAAAGCAATGGCATGCACTGACCTGTTAGTCATATTAGCCATAATTAATCTAAGGTATTGCAAAATTATCACAAGATTATTGTAATCAAAAATAAGCCCGCGTAACTTTACGCTACACTAGCGCCTCTAGCGGCGAGTTCAGACGCGATAGACCTTATTACCGCATAGCTCAATCCTAGGAATAAATACAACAAGTCCAACAGTACGCATAATGTAACGTATGCATTTCGTTGGTTGGAATAAGTCAACTAAAAGCTACGACGACACATACTTTAAAAGACCCTTCTAGACCATTGTTAGACTCCAATTAAAATTCTAATGATAATGTTTGGGCTTCAAAAATAACTGACCTCAGAGTTAATTTGAGTATTTCTTCTCATGAATAATTCTGCTAGGAAATTTTAGCGTCACCTAATTTTATAATATTGACTAACATATCATTGAAGTAACTAACATTTCAACCGTTTATTAGTTATTTAATATACATAGATAAGCATTTAATTTCATGTCAACAAATGTGGACTGTCAGTGACAGTCACTTATGTGGTCTACCCAGATGTCCTTTCTTTGGTAATGTTCGTCGAGCTCCTTAAGTTTTGATTTCTAAAAAATGCGTGCGTGCACTGGCTGAACATTTCGACAGGTCCTCTCAACCTTTGTTGTTCTTTTTTCATAAGATTATCTCAGACATCGATCTACTTGTTCCACGTAAGGTTTGACCATGATTATGTCTGCACTTCAAAAGAGACTGTGAACTCGTTTGTTTTTCTTTTCAGACAAGTCCAAATAGGAAACGCTGATACTTGAAGTGTAATAACTGTTGAGTGTTGTTACAGACAACAGCACATCAAGCTACTACAATCTGTCAGATTTCTTTATTCGATTTTCAACTTTATCTCTAAAGCATTAATGGTCAGCGCCCAAATTGCGTAACACACAATTACTATCAGTTGAAATTATTTTTATTATTGCTATTTCATTGGTCTCTATGTTCAAAAATGTATCTGCTCAACAATGTAAATAGCACAATACAGTGAACATTGTTGAACTGTCAAAATGAAACCCATTGCTACTGATAATGTATTAAGTACGTAATTATCCTGCTGGTTGATCAGGAATAATTGACAATAAAATCATTACCATTTTTGTTGGCTGGTTAACATACAAAACTGGTAACAGTACACACTGTTCAAGGTATGCCAAGTACTTTAGCTATCGTCACACACATCATATCGTTAATAGTTTAATCTCAAAATGCCGATTTTCTTAGTGCCGCTAAAGTTATCAAACATCCTTGGCTCGGAGAGCATGTTAAGTTCTTGCTATGGCTCTCAGCAAAACCAAAATTAAAAGCCGAGCTTTTTAACGCTTGCGATCGGCTGTAATCGGTAATCTTCGATAGGGAGTTGCGAGCTGAGGTTGCGAGTACATAGTAATTGTAAACACCTCTTTCATCTCTTTTTTGTCCTTCTTCGAAGACGTCTAACGTTTACCAACCCGCAACGGGCCCGCGTGGTAGATTACGAACCACTCCCTCTCAACGAGAGGAGACCTGTATTCCAGGAGTGACAACATTATAGGCTGATTATATGGTATACAGTGCAAAGTGCTATTTTTTATTTTATTTTAAAGGAACTCAGTGCCCTTTTAATTTTTTGATGGTAACAACGGAACGGGTTGTAGAGAGGTAGGAAAACCATACAAGAAGTATGGTTTTCTAAATCCCCGAAAGCTGGACCTGTTTTGAAGACCTCCCAATAAAATAAAAGAATAAATTTCCACAATGTGGCTTCAAAGAACAGCACACTTTAAAACACGCTTTAAAGACACCTCTAATTTGTTAACATTTCTGAATGAACTAAATAAACAGAATTCTTACTTGTACATAGTACCCGCTTGTTTATGTTTATCTTGGTTCTAAGTCATAAATCTTCTAAGTCGACTAAGTTTTTGCCTGACTTCGGCAAAGCTAAAATGAGGGTAATGTTTTTCACGTAAATCCATACGGGTAAACATTGAGGGTAGGAGGTTAAATTATGTACAGGCTGTGTTCGAAGCTTAAAGCTTGGGGATATTGTGAATCTAGAATGTAAGATAAAAAAATCATGTAGTTTAAATTACATCCCCGAAATTCAATTTTAACTTTCGTGGACGTTCGTATAATGTATGAAAGAAGAAAAATTTGATAAAAATGGAAGGTTATAAAAATGAGTATTTAAAATAAACGAAGTTACTGTTCTTTTTTTTTATAGCGAATATGAGTACCAATACAAACCATTTCTAATTTAATGGTACAAAACAAAGAAACCTGTAATAAGACTGTATGTATTGCACAAATAAATAATAATAATACTTAACTGCCTAGCATTTCAACTAAGCGATTGCCATTCAAACTAACAGAATCATCAATCAATACATAGTATAAAACAAAGTCGCTTTCGCTGTATGTCCGTATGTATGCTTAGATCTTTAAAACTACGCAACGGATTTTGACGCGGTTTTTTTAATATATAGAGTGATTCTTAAGGAAGGTTTAGACTACCTTTTATCCCGGAAAAAATTGATATTCCCGAGGGAAATCCAAAAAGCGCGATATAACCGAACTCTACGCGGGCGAAGCCGCGGGCGGAAAGCTAGTGTTAGCGACGCGCTCAATACCGTAATAATATTTTTTATAATGTTAACTAAAGAACTAAGTGGCATCACTAGTTTAGTACGGAGGGATGGGACACGGTGACATTCTGGTCACACTCGGCGAGCCCCCCTCCAGTCTGCCAATAATCGCTAACCAACGCGCACGTCCGCAGATCAATCAAAAAGATCGGCCATCTTGTATTTTACAAAGTTCAATAAAAGTGATTTTCACAAACAAGTTTTTCTGTTGCACACCCCAGCCCCTGCAGTATCAATCATCAATAAAGTGGTCTTCGAGCCGGATCAACAATGATCCAAACCCAAAGCGTCAAAACACGACGAGCAAAGATGCTGCAGGAACAACGTGTGCAACAGAACAAAGAAACGGAAAATACCCAAGCGGAGTCAAGCGAGCACGTTATAATACCACAACGTTTATTTTCTGATGTGCCGGAAAGCAGTATAAAATCAGAAACGCTGCCTCGCGTCGTAAAAACGCCAGTACAATCTATGGCGTCGTCACGTAAATCCACGCGGGAAAGCAAGAAAAAAATGTTGCAGCTGGAAGCCGCCAGACAAAAAGCCGCTATCCAAATGGCTCTGATTGATCGAAACCTGGACGCACAACTGGCAATACTCGACGATGAGGAGGACAACTTGGAATACAGTTCACAAATTGGAAAGGAACTTCCTCATCGTGACTTGGAAGATTGGGTGGCTCATCAGAGCAACCATAAAGAACCCCTATTGGAGCAACAAGCCCCGAAAAAGTATTAGAAACGGGCGAGTTGCAGGAGCCAGCACAGTCGCCACGAACCGAGCACGTGGCCGGCCGGCCGCGCATCGCCGCGGCCCCGTCGCCGCCACCGCCCGGCGACTCCATGACTGTGTTGAACGACGCGGTTCATTTTTTGGCTAGTGCTTTGAGGGACCTCTCAAACAATTGTGCCAACAACGTGCCTCAAGCCAGTTTGCTGAGCCGCATGAGCACATCAAGAGATTTACCTGAATTCTCAGGTGACCAGTTGGATTGGCTTCAATTCAAACAAGCCTACGACGAGTCGACAGCATTGTGTAAATTCACGCCAAAAGAAAACCTATGGAGACTTCGAAAATGCCTACGAGGGCAAGCGAAAGATGCAGTCGCCGCATTGTTCATAAGCGCCACGTCGCCTGAAAAGGTAATATCGACATTGGAGCTACGGTTTGGTAATCCCTACTGCATAATTGCCAGAATACTCCAAGACATAAAGAAGCTTCAGTCCCTACAGCCAGTAAGTTCAAAATGTAGTGGAAGCAGTACGAGCAGTGGGTCGCGAGGAGTACCTACACGGTGTCAATATCGTCTCGATGATTTTGTCCAAGCTCCCCGCAGTGCTTATCCAAGCTCCCCGCAGTGCTTATCTCCAAGTGGTCTGACTACAGCTTTAAATTGATCACCGAGAAAAAGAAACCAAGGTTAGTGATTTTATCCGATTTTTTATATGAAGAAGCTGTAAAGATTTCCACCACTGCAAGTATTTTTACTAATTTCCGAAATGACCAGCATCCTAAAAGCAAGACAAGTACATGCACACGCTCACAGACCGTGCTAGTTCAAGACGAAGAACGCAACGCTAATTGTTTGTTTTGCCGGGCATCGGTACGTCATAATCTCAGCGACTGCAAACAATTTAAGAAAGCACTGCGTAAAGTACGGTGGCAACATGTGAAAAAACACGGCTTGTGCTACAAGTGTTTAATATCGAAACACGATAGAACAAAGTGTTCAGCCCCTGTGTGCGACAAAGATGGCTGTAAGGAAGAACATCATCGTCTCCTGCATTATTCTACAAGTAAACAACGTGTGACCACTAGCGCCGACAACAACACGGCGCCGACCGCGAGTACTACGTCGCTAGCCCGCGAGCAGCGAGCCCAGTCGGACACGCCATCGGAAACTATAACGTACATTAACGCGAGTGGCAAATATGACAGTAAAGTGCTATTAAAAGTGTTACCTATTCGTGTACATGGACCTAAAGGTATAGTAAACGCGACCGCGCTACTTGATGACGGATCGAGTGTGTCACTGATCAGCGCAGGCCTAGCCGAGCGCATAGGGCTTCGCGGCCGGCACGAGACACTCTCAGTGCGCGGAGCGTGGACTGATGACGCGATGGTATGTGAATCTACGGTTGTGTGTATGGACGTTAGTGGTTTATTTATTTATTTATTTATTTAATTATGGCACACCAACGACATATTTACAATAATATTGGTATAAAAAGCAATCACAGGTCTTCAGTTTTGTGTAAATACATCACTTATAGGTATGCACAACATTCACAATAGAAGATCTTAACTATCAACAATTCCATTCAATAGAACATATATTAAAATTAAATGACAAACTAAAATTAAAATTAAATAACATTGAATTACAATTTATAAATAAAATAAAATCAAATAATACGAATGTTAAAAATTGCAGTTTTGGTACTTATATGGTTTTTGGTGGACAATCTTTTTATCAAAGTGGCGGTTAATGTAGGCAGCTGATTACAGGATAATTCTTTTAATTTTAGATTTGAACATTGGCATGGTATCAAAGAAAATGTCGATGCTTCTGTCGATCGAACAAGCTCTGTTGTAGGAGGTCAACATTCTGTTTAAGGGAGCATAGTGGCCCAGATTTGTGCGACACGGCTTAGTGGCAAATGTCTCAGAGGAGCGCTTGGACCGGGGATGTGAATGACGAGGCACATTTATGTTTACTCTGCTAAGGAGATCTGGGGTTGATGTTAGTCCGTTTACAATTTTATATAGAGTTGTCAAATCATTTAGAGCTCTCCGTTGTTTCAACGAGTCTAAATGAAAGTATTTTAGCCGTTCTGAGTAATCGGCTCTAAATGGGCATTTGTGATCTTTAAATCGTAAGTACCTCGTCATTTTTTTCTGAACGCGTTCGATACGGTCTATATAAGTATTATAGGTCGGACTCCAAGCGGGAGATGCGTATTCTAAGAGGCTGCGCACAAATGCGTTAAAGAGCACTTTCAGTGCCAAGGTTCCCCTAAACTCCTTGCCAACTCTGCCGATAAAACCGACCATTTTCATTGCTTTTTTAATGACATTATTAATGTGTGTGGTAAATGAGAGATCGCTGCTAAGTACTACACCTAGATCCCGTATGCTTTTGACGTGTTGCAGTAATATACCATTGAGCGAGTAAGTTGATAGTATGGGGTGATTTTTCCTTGTGAATGTTATGTGAAAACATTTACTAGCGTTCAGAACCATCCCATTCTCCACACACCAGCGCTGTATCGAGTCCAGGTCTGTTTGGAGTAGAGCAATGTCCTCTAGGGAATTTATTGGACGATAGATCTTAAGGTCATCGGCAAATAAGGAACACTGGCTGTGTTTGATGCAATTTACTATGTCATTAATAAATATAACGAAGAGAATTGGGCCGGTGTGAGAACCTTGGGGCACACCAGAGGTTGTGATATACTCTGGAGACTGATAACCGTTTGCCACCACTCTTTGTATTCGCCCGCACAGATACGACCTGAACCACTCCAGTTGTCCGTGTATGCCAAGATCATGCAGTTTTAGCAGCAGGATTTCATGATCGACTTTATCAAAAGCGCTGCTAAAGTCAGTATAAAGTGCATCGACTTGCTGGCCAGAATCAAGGCTCATACTGATTTCGTCAATGTATGATACTAGGTTGGTAACGGTGGATTTGTTGCTACAAAAACCATGCTGTTGTGGGGAGAGTTGTGATTTAACATGGGAGGTTAATATAGGGCAAATCATTGATTCAAAAAGTTTTGAAAACATGGATAGGATAGAGATTGGACGGTAATTCCTAACATCAGTGCAGTCGCCTTTTTTAAATATCGGAATCACATTAGCTTTCTTCCATTCTGTAGGGAATGTACTAGTTTCGAGCGACTTGTTAAAAATGATAGTAAGGGGATACGCCAACTTACGAGCACATTTTTTTATGAAGAGTGGTGGTAACCCATCCGGTCCTGCACCCTTGGTAACATCAACTCGGTTTAGGGCTTTGAAAACTTCCCTCTCAGTAAAAGCAATTTTGTGAAGTACAAACTGAGGGAATGATAGGGCGTTCATTGTTTTTCGGGTATTTATGCTAGTGGCTGAAAGCGTGGATGAAAATTGAGTGGCAAAGAGATTGCATATTTCATCGCCTGTTGTAGCTGTCGATTCATTTAGTGCCATTTCGGATGGTAAAGAGCTCGATTTTGATTTTTTGGCCTTGACGAAAGACCAAAACGCTTTGGGGTTTGACTGAATGTTACTCTCCACACAGTGGACATACTTTCTGTAACAACTCTTAATACCTAGCCGTGCCCTTTCATCAAGCATTCTATACTCAACATCGTCGGGTGGATTATTGTACTTTTTATAACGTTGCCTTAGTTTTTCTTTTTCATTGAGAATTTTCACTAAGGTTTTGGAATACCATGTAGGAAAGTTTTTGTTGACATGCTTAAATTTAGGAATATGCTCATTAATAATTTTTTGAAGAGAATCATAAAGGACCCCTGTCATAAGATTAACATTTGCGCACTGTTCAAGGTGCTCACTCCAATTCAACTCTCCTATTTTTTTATTTATTAGTTCGTAATCAGCTGCCTTGAAATTAAATCTAGCCAGTTTTACATGTTTAAGTGGCACATATGCTTTTAAGATGAACTCGATTTCTAAAGGAGGGTGGTGACAGTCTACTTTACAAAGAGGTGAATCAGACCTTCCGACTATAGCATTTCGTATATTAGAAAATACCAAGTCCAATGTTCTACAATTAGTGTTTTTAATAACATTATATTGAGAAAGGTTATTTAGAGACATGAAATCTATAAGGGAGTATCCTAGACTGTTACTGTAGTTAGAAGGAATAGCTGAGGTTACGTCAGAGTAGCTCGGGTCCCGATTCCATTCGACAAATCCGAGATTAAAATCTCCGATAACAATAAGATTCCTTCATGACACACATAATAGATATCTGAG
Source organism: Sesamia nonagrioides (assembly GCA_017933935.1). Classification (NCBI taxonomy): domain Eukaryota; kingdom Metazoa; phylum Arthropoda; class Insecta; order Lepidoptera; family Noctuidae; genus Sesamia; species Sesamia nonagrioides. The sequence goes on from JADWQK010002344.1 coordinate 20,559, forward strand.
GTCATCGGAAAACCTGATATTAGACATGCCGATGCATTCCACTAGTTTTTACGATAAATCCTTTACTGTACAAGCAGTTCGGCTATGGAATGACTTGCCCGTGTCTGTAAGGCGTGTTCAAACTCCGTCCACTTTTAAAACCATGGTAAAAAAGCATTTCCTCTCTCTTTAAACATGTCATTATTTTTTATTTGCTTTTGTATGATTTTTATTAATTAGATGTATATAAGTATTTATTGGACTAGTATGATACACTTAACGTGTATATTTATTATATAAACTATGTAAAATTGTAAATAGTACACTGTAGACTACCTACATTATTTCTCTCTCCTTCCCCTTACTATTCCATCCAAAGGTTGTCTGTAAAAGATCGCTCTTAGCGATAAGACCGCCCATTGTGTCACCCTTTGTAAAAATTTTATATTTATGTTTTTGTAATCTATATGGTGTACATAATAAAGAGTATTCTATTCTATTCTATTCTAAGATCCTCGCCTGTTGTTTCATTGACATTCGTGACTGAACCAAGAAACACATCAAGATGCTGCTGTTTCACGGGTGGTGGTAAGTAAACAGCACAAATATTGATTTTCTTTCCATCATTTATCTTTACGCGCACCCAGAGATCCTCCGCAGTAGTTTCCCATTGGCAAGCCCGGGCAGAGTCGTATGACTTGGACACAGCGATAAGAACGCCCCCCCCTTCTTTACCTGTAAGTGAGCTGGAAGCCCTATCTCTTCTGTAAATATTATAATGGGCGTTAAATATCTCTCCGTCATTGATGTTATCATTGAGCCATGTCTCTGTCACCACAATCATGTCATATCTATTGACACCTACAGCAATATTAATATCATTCAATTTCGTTCGCATTCCTCGGAGATTCTGGTAGTAGACGGTGAATTTTAAAGATTTACTCACGGTTTTCCACTTCTGTAGGTACTTACATGAGAGATACCGCGTGTAGGTTTTTAATCTGCACAGCGCGTGCACCATCCTCTTTACGGACTAACACACGGCCATTACGAACCCAAACATATTTATATCTCTTCTCACGCGCCATTTTCCTAGCTTCTGCATGTATGGCTTTATTCAAGGGTGACAAATGTTCGGAGACGAAGACGGGTTGCTTGGCACCACCGTAGCCCAAGTGACTTGAATTAAGCTTATCGGAAACATGAGCGCGGTTGAATTTCGTTACTGATGCCAGAATTTCGTCTCTTTTTTTTGTATTTTTTAATTTCACGATAATTGATCGCGGGCGACTATTCTGCAAGTCTAGTTTCTTGACACGGGCTATTGAATAAACTTCTTCGGCTTCAATATTACATGAGATCGTTTTTCCTAGCTGAACTACCATATTTAGTAGGTTTTCCGCCCGATTTTCAGGAACTCCGTTTATCTCTAAATTGTCTTGACGAGAGTGTTGCTCCACAATATTAAGCCTTATAGATAAGTCAGATACACAGGTTTTTAATTCATTATTTTCCTTCTTCAACTGTGTTATGACGTTTTTGTTCTCGTCCAATTCGGCCCTGATATTATCGTAGTCCTTGCTCAAAAACTCGACTGAAGACTCCAGTCCCTGCAAGGTTTTTTTTAACTCCAGGAATTCCTTTTCAAAGTAAGATTTCAGCTTACCCTGTAGATGCACGGCCATCGCCGACTCAATTTCTTTGCGTAGTTCAGATATTGTCTCACTATCCAACTTACGGGAGTGATGTACTGACAGCTGGCCAGTCGAACAGTCCTCCAAAATTTCCTCGTATGCAAAGTCGCTATTAGGCGAGTCATTCGGTCGTGGTCGCTTAGACCTTACAGAAATATTGCTAGTAACGTCTGTGACATCTCCACCAGATGGCGTCAGGGTTGGCTCTGACACTTGTACTAAACTCTGCCGCGCTGCAGTCGCAGGAGGAGAACGCTGCATGCGCGGCATTTCAGAGCCAACGTTGTCTTTCTGCTGAGCACCGAGTGCTAATGACAGTAGCGTGATGGAAGCAGGGACCTCGGTCAGCAGCGCGGATGATCAGGAGTGCGCGGGGAATATGGGAAAGTTCGCTTCACCAGCAACGTAACGATAACAAAAGCAAGCGCTTTTTGTATTTATATAATAGTTCCTTCCTAATGCTGGGGTGGCGCCACCAGTCGTCAGTTCTACCAAATCAAATGTTTTTTTTTTTTGTGGTATTATTTTGAGTTCCACTACTTGACACTTGAGGTTATATTGGCGCTGGTAGTACTATTTTCCAGTTCGTCTACTCACCGCTTGAGGAACATATGGCGCTGGTTGTTCAACAGAAGCAGAGATCAAAGTCCAACTTTTGAATATTTTTTCTTAACTGCTTTTAATCTAGATGTTTTCAACTATAGATGTAAGATATTCACTAACAACACTTATTGTTATCCTCACTGATTGTAACTAAGATGTCATTCAGTTGTTATGATTTCAAAGTTACTCATAACAGCGTTGTATACAAAAAAAACTGTGCTTTCAATAGGCTGCTGTTTTATATACTTCCACACTTATCACACAGAGTTGCAAATATTAGTATTGAGCACAGAAGCGGACCTACTCTTAATGTAAAATAAGAATAAGTACTGGATAGTAATGAAAAACAGGCGGATGCTACTACCAGATTTATTATCGGTATTTCCACAGGTTTTAAAGTATACAATCTCTAGATTCAGTCAAGTAAAGACACGGTGTAGTCTTAAAATCTAAAACACGATTACATTTTACGAGACTAAACTAACACACCCGCACTCTACGACGTCTCGGAACAGAAAGGGGCCGTTACCACAGTATGTGGGCGGAAGAAACCGATATTTTCTAACTTCCGGCAATGAGAGTTTCTAGAACATTCTAAACGTATTTATCTCACCGCCCCCAGGTGTCGAGAGGCGGGTTCAAAACTACAACTTTCATTGACAAATAATCGTGATTCATTCATAAACCCAGCACATCTGGCGGCCAATAGCGGTACTACAGTTCTCAAGATCAATATGGCGACCGCCTTCATTCATAATACAGCGCCTCCAGTGTCGAAAAGCGGTACTACTAATATTGTGCGTACTACGTTCATTGAAGCTGTCGCCTCCCTTCGACAACAGAGGTCGCTAGCTGCCTATGTCGGCTACAGTTTATATCAGTCACATTTCTCCCGCCGTGTACATGCAGTGTACATAAATATCACCAGTGACTGGTATATACTACACGACATTAACAATGAAATGAACAATTCAAGCAACTATATAACATAACAATTTAAGTTAAGGGTAACCACCCCAGAAATCCTGCTCTGCTATATATTAGTTCAGCTTTAACTAAAAACAAACTCCTGCTTGTAGCAGAATTCTGGAGCGACGCCATCAAGGAGACACATAACGTAAGAACTTATTCTATCAAGGAGACACATAATGTAAGAACTTATTCTATCAAGGAGACACATAATGTAAGAACTTATTCTATCAAGGAGACACATAATGTAAGAACTTATTCTACTCTACACTAGCGTCTACAAATACAAGACAAACAATTATTCATGACAATAACTAAACTTCTACTGGTATAACGACGAGACGTTTAACAGGACGACGCATCACACCACTCTTGGTTTTGACGTCGACGACTCTTATGATACCATCTGCGCCTGGGTACGTGCGTTCGACTCTTCCCTTTGGCCATATGTTTCTTGGTAAGTTTGGGTCCACTATGACAACCAAATCGCCCACCTTAATCGAATCGCCGCGTCCATGCGGCTCCCGCCGGTTTTGAAGCGTAGGCAATACTTCGTGTACCCACCGTCGCCAGAACAAATCCGCTAGTCGTTGCGACGCTCTCCAATGCGAACGGCGTAGTTCATCTTGCCTCGTGAAAGTCCCTGGCAAAGGGACTTTAGAAGGAGCTCCAAGCAGAAAGTGGTTAGGTGTCAAAGCTTCTTCGTCGTCAGGGTTAACCGACACATGGGTCAAGGGTCGGGAATTGACCGTGTGTTCTATCTCTGTCAAGAGTGTATGCAGCACGTCTTCATACGGATGCCGATCAACAAGTGTAGCATTCAATGCAGCCTTTACCGTGCGTACCAATCTTTCCCAAGCTCCGCCCATGAACGGCGCTCCTGGCGGAATGTAGCGCCAGTCTATGTGACGTACCTCTGCTTCGTGTTGAAGCGATTCTAGGGCGGCCTTACGGAGCTCAGCGTCTGCCCCATGGAAATTGGTGCCGTTATCACTCCAAATGACTTCAGGGCATCCACGACGAGCCATCATACGTCTCAATGCGAGTATAGCCGCATCCGTTGACAGCGAGGCGGCGACTTCTAAATGTACAGCGCGTAGTGAGACATGTGAACAATGCCACGTAGCGCTTCTCATGATGTCTCGCCACTGTGACAGAGAGTGGCCCGAAGTAGTCTAGTCCTGTGTGTGTGAATGGACGTTGATGGTGTGCCAGTCGACAGGGTGGTAATTCACCTGTCAACGGCTCTGGTGGTACAGCTCGACGGAGCCTGCAGGGTTGACATATCTTGATAACTGCACGGACGGATGGTCTCAAGCGTAGAATCCAGTAGTGTTGCCGTACCTCATTCACGACGCATTCCACGCCACTATGGTGTAACTTTCGATGTATCCAGTCTATATACAAGCGGCAGTAACGGTGGTTACCGTCTAATACTGCTGGTGACTGTGTTTCGCGTGATATATCGACTGCTGCCGCGATTCGCGAGCGTATTCTCATTATCTTGTGTTCGTCGATTGTCAGCGATAGTCGCTTCAACCGACTGTCAATCGGTACCGTTCTCCCGCCGGTGACGTGACGTAACTTATTTGCGAAACTTTCTTCCTGTATAGCGCGTGTCCAAAGAATCTCTGCCCGACGTATGTACTGTGTACCAAGGGATATGTAGACCGTTGGAGTAACGCGGGGGTTGCGGTTCTGCTCTCTGCACCGCTTTCTCGTACCTTCCCGTTGCTTCTCCATCCAGTTCGGGTCTTCAATGCTGATGTTTTTATTGCGTTTGCGGACAGCTGCTGCGGTATGAACTCGAAGTCTGTCGATAAATTGAAGAATGCGGGCCGTTGCCCGGATGAGTCGCAGCCAGGAAGAGAAACGCGTAACATCAGGTAACGCCTTCATTAAAATAGACTGACCGTGAGCAGCAGTGATGGCAACACGCTCCTCGCCCGTGTCGATATAGAGGTGTGAGTCTGTTTCCTGTGGCCAATCCTTTTCGTTGTCATAGAGAAATGAAGGGCCAATGTACCAACGGTGGCTCGCCGTGAAGTCAGTCGGTGTATCGCGAGTTGAGTCGTCGGCGACATTGTGAGCGGTGGGCACCCAGCGCCACTCGTTCCGTTCTGTGATTTCTTCTAATTCTGCTACTCTGTGTGCGACGAACGGCTTGAAAGTGCGCGCGCCCGCGCGCAGCCACGCCAGCACAGTGCGCGAGTCGGACCAGAAGACTCGGCGGTCGGCGCGACGATCGTGCTCTCCTTCCACGCAGCGCGCCAGGCGCCCGCCGAGCACGGCAGCCTGTAATTCAAGTCTAGGTATAGATGTGACCTTAAGGGGCGCAACGCGCCCTTTCGCTGCCGCGAGCGACACATCTACATGACCTGTGTCATTCACTGAACGCCAATATGCTGCTGCAGCATAGGCTCGTTCGCTCGCGTCCACGAAAACGTGCAATTCTAACCCAGTCGAGTCATTATAACCCGGGTGACAACGTGGAATATGCACGCCTTTCAGAATTTGCAGAGCATTTATCCAGTCGCACCATTTACGTTCTAGATTTTTAGGTAGGCGTTCGTCCCAACCGATTTTTAAACGCCAAGCGTCTTGCAATATGCACTTTGCCTGTGTCGTAAACGGTGCGGCTAGACCCAGCGGATCATACAAAGACATTGTTGTTTTTAATAACTGTCGTTTAGTGACCCGCATGCTCAAATAAGAAGGGTCTACTTTCCTGAAGTTAAATCCTAAAGTGTCACCCTGGTGTCGCCAAATAAGACCGAGAATTTTCTCTTCCTTGTTGAGCAGAGTATCCTCCTCTGCCGGCTCGGTCGAGAGGCCAGCAACAGCGGCCGGCTCGTTGGACGCCCACTTTTGCAACACAAAATTTCCTCGTCGATGTACAACGTCGACTGCTGTAGACACTTGGTTTGCTTCTTCTGCGTTGTCGAAGCTCTGTAAAAAATCATCCATATAGTGATTCCGTACTATAGGGTTAACAGCTTCGGGGTAGTCGACCTCATGAACTTGTGCGTTGAGATTTTTAACATAAATCGCAGTGCTTGGGGAAGAGGTTGCACCAAACAACACCGCTTTCATTCTATATTCGATGGGTTTTAAGGTCGCATCATCGCGCCATAGAAAACGGAGCGCATCTCTGTCTTCCCTTCTCACCGTTATGCACAGAAACATGTCTTTTATGTCTGCTGAAACGGCAACAGGTTTTTGTCTAAATCTCATCAACACGCCAAGGAGTGACTGTAGGAGATCGGGACCCGTCAGAAGATAGTCATTGAGGCACACTCCCTGCGTGCGTGCCGCTGCGTCATACACAATTCTGACCTTACCTGGTTTATATGGATTAATTACAGGGAAATGCGGCAAGTACCACTTACGTCCGCCAGATGGCGTCGATGGCGCTAGTTCTGCATACCCCTTTGATATCAGCGTCTTCATCTGCTCTAAGTATTTTTGTTTCAAATTTGGGTCTTTACGTAAACGGGATTCAGTGCTGTGTAGTCGACTGAGCGCGGTGGCGTAGTTATCTGGGAACGACCTATTTTCATTCTTCCATAATAACCCAGTCTCATAGCCACCTTCCGGCAGAGCACGCGTAGTTTCCTTTAATATTTTCAGTGCTCTCGTCTCCGGGTCTGCTTGCGGCCGACGTGGCTCCTAACGACTCCAGGCTAAAATGTTCTTGTATGAGCTTTTCAATAGATTCCTCTGTACTTACGTGACCGCAGCGTTCTCCAATCTGTGGTAATACATGTACCTCTGTCAGGTCGCAGGTCTTGCCATGTAAAATCCAGCCGAGTGGTGTACGTGACGCTACCGGCTGGTTCTTTGTGCCTACTCGTGCTTCAGAGGCGAGCAGCAGTGCCCAATTGTCTTGGCCTATCAAAACAGTTGGCACGCCCATATCGTATGCTAGCTGCTCGGCTATTGGTGTCAGGTGCTCAAAACCCGTCAAGTCCTTTGCCCGTATTGACTGGCCTGATAATTTAAGTCTGTCAATGGTTCTGGCTTCGATGTCTATGCCTTCAGATGTGTACTTGCTTCGTATATTTACCTTGACTCGTTGCGAGTTCGTGGCGTCAATACGCGCGCCTGCTACGGCCTCGATGTAAAATGGATCATTTGGGCCTTTTGCGCCTATCCGTTGCGCCATATCAGCGGCAAGAAGGGTTATTGTCGACCCATCGTCCAACAAAGCAAATGTATCTACTTTACCGTTTGGTCCCGATAGTGTTACGGGTACTACTTTCAGCAGGACTTGATTGTAAGCGCGCGGCGTGCTCGTGTTGTTGATGACGGCGTGTGGCGCGCTGTCACCGCTTGGCGCCGTATCGTTGCGCGACGCTACGTGCTCGGTTGCTGTCACACGAAGACGCTCTTCCGAGTCGTTTGCAGCGCGTGCTCCCTGCCCTCTGTCGCTGTGCAGTAGCCTGTGATGATAATACTCGCAGCCTTGCACCTCACACTGCTTGCCTTGGCATCTATGCTTCCACGTTCGTCGGTTTAGGCATCTGAAACATAATTTATTTTTACGTGCAGTTTCCCATCTATCATTTATCGACATTTTCTTAAAGTTAGAACAGATAGTCACTCTACTACAGTCACCGTTGCAAATCATGCAAGGTGTTTTATCAGTCCCTATTTTAAATGTCTTATGAGCCGGTCGTCGTGGAAGGTCTCGTTTATGTTCCACCTCTACTGTGGCGTGACGCGCATTAAGATCGGCCTCTCTATCGAGAAATCGCCCCAATACTACTAGGCCGGGCTCTGTGTCACCTGCCGCCATCTCATAATCGTACCAGCGGCTCCTTAACGTAACTGACAACTTTTCTGAAATTGCAGAAATCATCTCCGGACTATATAAATATTCTGTTCTTTTCAGAGCTTGTACCGCGGCAATAGCGTTTGTGACCTTTGATGCAAACACACATATATCTGTTGGGTTATCTGATACCCTAGGTAACTGACGTACTTTATTTAATTCGTAAGTTATTAATGCGTTAGGTCGTCCAAATCGAGATTCCAACCTTTGCATAATTTGAACGGCCGAGGATCCTAGGAATAGGCATTTAACTGCCTCGAACGCGGGCCCTCTCAGGGACCTTCTGAGACGGGCCAAATTTACCGCCTCTGTGTGAGTCGACGCGGACTCATTATACGCTGCTTTAAAATGCAGCCATTCGCCTGGGAGGCCACTATAAATAGGTAAATCAAATTCATACCTGCTGGCAGCGGGTTTGCCCCGCGCTACCTCTAACCATGCCTGAGTCAGTCCTTGCAGCAGGCTCCCTTCATCGCTATGTTGCTGCAGTGGCAACGGCGCCGTGTCGTCTGCCCTCGTCCTCCGCGTGTCGTCGTGTCGCGGCTGAGTGGGTGAATCCCTGTGAGGCGACACGAGTTGTGACTGCGGTGGGCTGATGTGGCCGCCGTGTTCACTGAGTCTGTCTGCGGCTTCCGTCCGACGTTTCGATGTCGCAGCAGAGCTCTCCTCTAGCAGTTCTTCGTCTGCCGATTCTGCCTCTAAGAGTGCCAATCTAGCGGCGGCGAGTTCCAATCTCGCTCGGGCCAACGACTTCCTGTCGGCTTTCGTCTCGCCACGTGGTTGTCTGTGTGGGGGTGTGGTCGCCACAGGGCTGTGAGGCTGGGTCTCGTCCGACTCTGTGACGGAATAGTTGGGCGGGTCTGCTGGTCCCACCGCTGTCGCTAATTCCGTGGAGTCCCCATCCGTGGCTCCTGTGACGGCTTCTTGCATACCGCGTGTTTTCACCATGTCGACGGCACACACACCACCACCACTTTCTGTGTAAAACTACACCGAAGCCCTACCCGACCGAATCCGATTATCTTAGGAAGAATACTGGAGCATCCGGCTCGAATGGACCAATATTGAGCACACAAGCGGACCTACTCTTAATGTGAAATAAGAATAAGTACTGGATAGTAATGAAAAACAGGCGGATGCTACTACCAGATTTATTATCGGTATTTCCACAGGTTTTAAAGTATACAATCTCTGGATTCGGTCAAGTATAGACACGGTGTAGTCTTAAAATCTAAAACACGATTACATTTTACGAGACTAAACTAACTCACCCGCACTCTACGACGTCTTGAAGCGAAAAGTGGCCGTTACCACAGTATGTGGGCGGAAGAAACCGATATTTTCT
>JADWQK010002217.1:0-50710 GCA_017933935.1 Sesamia nonagrioides
TCGAGATTTTCTCCGCATTGAAGCCAGGTTTTATGCCAAATACGGCTACAAGGCATAAAATATTCACACTACACGTAGCCCATAAATCTGCGCCTGATTTAAAAAAGTAATTTGACTGAAAAACTTGCCGGAAGGCTTTTACTGCTAAGGTCAAGCAATCCAATGTAAAAGTTTTTTAGTATTCATATTTGTTCTGCTAAGTTCGTCATAACCAGAATTAATTAACTAAATAGTAATCTATAAGTATTGAGGCCCATTGTCTTGTTATAATCTCTTCCATTCATTCCCACCCTAATCCTCATCAACAATGATGTTCATAAACCATTCCTCCCCACAGACAGGTCTAGTTAAAAATCAGCGATTTGCCCGGTATTTTTGCTGAACTGAGCCTTTTTGTTGCAGCCGTTGGGCACACTTTCCTGCTAGTTTATTTATTAACATTTTTATTTGATTTTTATCTGATATTGTGTGTCTTATATCCAGCACCACATCAACCAGGTTTTCTCCCTCACAGGTCGACTACAATCTGGCAAACAAGTAGAAAGTAAAAAGTTTGGCATACGCACTAAAATATAAGATCATTCAGCGGACCCTAAACTCCAAAGCTGAGAAAAAAAAGCTTCGGATGCGACTGGGATTAACGCTGAGATGATGATGATGACTAAAATATAAGATCATTGCATGTATTTTTTATGTGAATATTTTACATCTTTTGGTATGTTTTAACCACAAAATAAGTATTTTAGCAGGGTAATTGCATAAACGTTTACAGTAATAATGACACAAAATGTAGACATTATCAACAGCAATCATTCTTCATCTCATTGCGTTATTTATGTTGTCGAGCAAACAAATTTTTCGAATATATGAAGCAATCGATCAGCATCGTTCTTATAAATGGTTGTGATTGGAATTTTGTTTCGCAATTAGGTTGCAGGTCTTATTTACGGGATGAACTTGACTAATAAGCAAGTTGAAAGGGTAATGGGCTGGCCACATTAGCCGCAGAACTACTAATCCTTGACGTATACTTTACTGTAGATCTGCAAACTTAAGGCAGGATACCTACAGGTTAAGTGGATAAAGTGCCTACTAAAAGCTGGATGTGGTGAGCGAAAAATCCAGGGAAGCAGCATCTCAATGGAGAAGCCAGTATTATAAAGCAGTAGAATCTTATACTTAGGCGATGATGATGATCACGTGACGTCTTACGGCATACTCACGACATTGTTTTATTGTAGTTAGGTTACTAATTATTCTGATAGAGATTTTGACAATAACTTAAGTTTTATTTGTCCACTCTGTTGAGTGGATGACATCGACATCATGTTGGTCTGTTTATCCAACTTTGGCAGGGGATTCCTTGATTTCTTTATATTCCTTGTCAATGTTTTTTTTTTGTTTGGCCGTGTTTCTTTGCACCTTAGAAAGTTAGAAAACGAGGACAACCCTCGTTTTCTAACTTTCTATCCACCTGTACACTTATCTTGTTTTTCAACTGTACGGTATAAGATGCCTTTAGTGCGGCGTCGTGAACTACCTCAGTCTACTGCTAGCTATGATTGGATGAGACTAGCCCATCTTGGTCTGGACTTGCTCTTATGAGGAGTCATAAGTAGCTGCTGAGGAATTTACAGTAATTTGTTTTTATAGAGGTTTAATTTTTTATCTGTATGGAGGTCTGAGTAAGACGTGTGCATATATGAAGCTGAATTAGTATGTAAGGATCGTTTTTTACTCACCTTTATAGGTTTTTATGTGTATTAATTATACTAGGATCAAATAACTTTAATGAAAAAGTTTTAAGTGATTCATCTGAGACTTAAAATTTTAGCTGTTTCTAGTGTTGATTCAAACAAATCCTATCACCAATTGACAACACCAAACTCCTTCCAAAAACAATCACATTACGCAAATCGACCCCACTCCAATAAAGTAATCAATTCCATTCTAATCCGTTCCTCAAACAACCGGGAAATATTTACTGAATCCGAATAACGGCCATATTTGCCATAATATCGCCCATAACGCAGCTAAAGATTCGGGAAAACAACATTTATGTAGGTTCGCGACATATATCGTAAGAAAGTGGAGCGCTTTGAGTCCCCAGTAACAAGAGGGGGCGGGGGGAGGGGAATACCATAGTTAGGCATGTCGCCAGTCCAATATTCGAGATTTATGGACAATTTCATTAGAGCAACTCTAAGGGTGGATGTCACACCGAAGTGAGTGTATCTCCTTGTGTACTTCTACGAATGAAGGTGTTTTGTAGATATGTACCTATGCTAGGTATTGTATGAATAGTATGGTTCAATGGTTATATAAACCTCCGAACAGTATTTTTAGTGCATTTTCTGTGATTTAATCACAAAATATAATACTGAATCGATATCTAATAACATTAATCAATCATATGCAGCGGTGCCCTAGTGGTAATATCGACCGTGAGTTGCAAGTTGTAGATCGTAAGATCGAACCCCACCAGGCGCTTTACGTTGTGTAAATTGTTTCATCACCGATGCTTTCAGAACGGTAAAGGAAAACATCGTGAGAAAACCGGCATGTCCTAGAGCCAGCATACTGGGCCAGCGTGGTAGATTACGGCCCTCTCCCTCTCACCGAAAGAAGGCCTGTGTCCCAACATTGGGAACATTAGAGGCTGATTATACTGATGATGAATAATCAACCAACTTCTTATAAGCATTATTGTGTCCTGAAGTGAGCATGTTTTTAATTATAAAAAATGAAGCCTGCTTGGTCTTGACGTCAAACCTTTAAATTGTGGGCGACTGAACCTGATTACGTCCCAGAGGTTCATGGCCGTTCGGCTGGTCCGGGAATACCAAATGGTCTCCAATGAGGCAGCGGGCCTCCTTGCCGGATTGCCAATGTAGGATCTGGAGGCCAAAGTTCTTGCCCATATGTGGGAGTGGCAAGAGGAGGCAAAACGCCGGTGCATAATCCGATATGGCGGACAGAGTGCGATTGTCGCAATCCAGTGCAAGCCATGCCATAATAGCGACGGCAAGTTCCCTCTTTGAGGAGTGGCTAGAGAGGCACTACAGCGCCCTCACCTTCCGCCTGACGCAGGTTCTCACTGGACACGGCTATTCGGGAGGTTCCTGTTCCGGATAAGGCGGCAGGAAACGCCAAGGTGTCACCACTGTGTGTATCACCCTGAGGACACGGTGGAGGTCTGCCCGGCTTAGATAGAATACCGTGGTTTTCTCGTGGCGGCGATTGGCGGTGATATCTTACTTCCGACCTTGGTCTAGGCCATGATCCGGAGCGAGAGTGCATGGCAGGCCGTCACTTCCTTCTACGAAGCAGTGATGCTAACAAAGGAGGAGGCAAAGCGCATGAGGGAGCGGGAATCCGAGCGCCCTCACGCCTCTAGCCGCCGCTGGGAACGCCCTGGTCGGGAGACAACCTCAAACTCCCGGCCACCATAGGCGCGGGCATGCGGGCGGCGAGCGATGAGCAGCTCGTCGCCCGGTAAGGACTTAGCCCGGGTCGACGGTGCGTTATGTTTCACGACCTTCCGCTCCGCCCAGAACGGGAGAGGTCATTTGATGATTTCCCATCCAAAACAAAAAAAAAAAAAAATTGATTATCCTACATAAAAACTCCTTTGGTTGTTATAAGACTTGGTTTGGTAGTGAGTTAATGACTGTCACCATGTCACATCTACATCGATACTTATTATAAAGTCACTTTCTGTGACTACCTGCCATCGTCTTATTTATATTAAAAATCCGAAAGGTTTTTGTGTGTATAATTATTTCTACGTCTTCCATTAATAATACTCTATATAAAAAAAAATACCATCCTTACATACCTAATTATGATAGAGCAATCATGATGATAGGTCAAGTTGCGAAAACCGTCCGATTGTATTATGTTGTATTTTACTAGGTGTTATTATCTTAAAAAATGTAATCAACACTTTCGTTTCGTTCTCCACGTTTTACTTCGGTGTGAGGGTGAGCCACGTTTAGCCGACGCACCGCAGTGAATGCATAATGCATGACGCTACATTTTTACTGTTCGAATAGCGCCACTGTTCCACAGTCCCGAGCATTCGGAGCTCCGACTTAATGCCGGAATCGCTTAGTTTGTGCTGATGCAAGCTTTTTCTATGAAGGTAGTTTGAGAGTTTAATTTGAAGATGCTGTCATGATTTGTTGAGAAGATGGAGAGAAGATGGGAGAGAGAGATGGGGTTTTTGAATTTGGAACTGGCAGATGTTTTCGTGCTAAATCGTATAATATGATTATTGTAATCAGTTGAATTTGTTATGGGCAGTAAGAGTAGTTTTTGTATCCTTGATATAACAAAGTGATCACCAATATTTTTGTGAAGCGTGGTCATTACAATCCATACTAATATTATAAATGCGAAAGTAACTCTGTCTGTCTGTCTGTCTGTCTGTCTGTCTGTCTGTCTGTCTGTTACGCTTTCCCGCTTAAACCTCTCAACCGATTTTGATGAAATTTGGCACAGAAAATCTTTAGATCCTGAGAAAGAACATAGGCTACTTTTATTCCGGAAAAATTTGATATTCCCGAGGGAAATCTAAAGAGCGCGATATAACCAAACTCCACGCGGGCGAAGCCGCAGGCGGAAAGCTAGTTATATATAAACTAGCTTTCCGCCCGCGGCTTCGCCCGCGTGGAGTTCGGTTATATCGCGCTTTTTAGGTTTCCCTCGGGAACATCAAATTTTTCCGGGATAAAAGGTAGCCTATGTTCTTTCTCAGGGTCTAAAGATTATCTGTGCCAAATTTCATCAAAATCGGTTGAGAGGTTTAAGCGGGAAAGCGTAACAGACAGACAGAGAGACAGAGTTACTTTCGCATTTATAATATTAGTATGGATGATATAGTGGAACTCACTCCCGCCTAAAATTCGTGATTTAAACACTATTTCTATATTTAAACGTCGATTAAAAGAACATTATATTTCTTCTATACTGTGATAATTTGTTTAATATACAGGCTGTTAGTGTAAACACCGGTAGTCATGAAACCAATGGTTTGATTTCACTTTCTTAATGTAATTTCAATGAAAAAAGATAACTTTTTTTTTTGTAAAATCTCCATTTTGCCACGAACTTATTTTCACTCTAGCCACTAGCGGATCATATGTTTCGTGAACGCTAGGGTAAACGACCGGCACGCAAGCTGCGCGCGCAACTCTCTCCCCTTAGTTCGGCGCAGCCACGGTATGGAAAGGAGGTGCGCTTGCACGCAGCGCAATGATCGCGACGCGAAGTCCGAATTCCGCCCGCCACCGCACATTTGTCGTGCAAGTGTGTCTTATGTATGTGTGTTGTGAAGTGCAATATTTTGCCGTACACAAAACTATCATCATCATCATCCCAGCGTTAATCCCAGTCGCATCCGAAGCCTTTTCAGCTTTGGAGTCTGGGGTCCGCTTTACCAGACCAACTGCTGATATGGCTAAACTTCGACATTTTCCGTGAAGCGACTGCCGTCTGACCTCCACAACCCGAAGGCGACATCGAAGCAGTTAGACTAATTGTTGGACTTTTGAGGGCTCCAACAACCTGTAACGACTGCCACTAGATGTTCGTATGGCAACCGGGACCAACGGCTTAACGTGCTTTCCGAGGCACGACCAGACCAGTGCAAAATATTCATATTCATGCATACAAATACTTGCACTGTGCGGGGATCGAACCCGCGCCACCTTGCGCAGCGGCCGCGTCCGCTACCGCTACGCCACGGAGGCTGTCAACCGTACACAAAACTATAGTGGACCGAAATGGTTCGGCTTTACGCCGTGGCTGGCGATAACCTGAACGAAGCCCGAAGAATTTACGTATTTACTATGTTCATAATGAACATTACGGGAGCCGGGTAAATCACATACGGCACGAACATCGAATACGGCAAAACAGTTACCACCATCGTTTTTCTCTATTATTCAATCGATGTAAACTAAACAAACAATTGTTAATGAAACTGTAGATAAAAATGTGATTAATATCTAAATACCTAAGCCAGGAAAAGTTTGAAGAGAAAGTTACATCATAGGTTATATGTATTGTTTTTTTATTGGAATTTAGGGCGGGTTGTTTCACGTTCACTTAACGCATGCGTAAAAGTTAAAAATGGTGCTAACCATCGTCAAGTCAAAAAAATAAGTTGTTTCACAATACGTAAACGTTAACGCACGCAAAAAAATACGATTACTTTAACCGATGCTCTGAGCACTGGTTAGCGTAACTTATGTCAAGTTGTGTTTAGTCCGCCGTGGTGTCAATTAGTGAAAACAACATAAACTCCCTTTTGTATTCGCGAGTTTGGTCTCTAATTGACGATAGTAGGTAGTTCATCTGATGATGATACAAGTACCGTAAAAAGAAAAAGAAAGGTGTTTAGCAGCCCAAGTTCTGTTTCTTTTTTTTATATTACTGTTGTTGTCTGTTGCTTTACAGAACAACACATCTTTATATTTTTCAAGCGAAGATTGAAAGCGATCTTTCTCATTTTTTGTGAAGTTAGTGAAATGAAATGAAATCGTTTATTATGCAAGTAGGATCACTGATCACTTTTACACGTCATGTTTTATTTTTTTTCCGTTCTCTAAAAAAAAATATGTTTACATTATAGAATATACGTGTTTTGTTAGATTGCAATGTTTAACATATACCTACTTATTAAGGCCTTAAACATAGTAACTATGTTTAAGTGTATGTAGTAGTACGAGTGTAGTAATTTACTTACTTTGGTGTGTATGGTGGGGGTTATATAAATAATAAATAAATATATACGGACAAATCACACAGATTGAGCTAGTCCCAAAGTAAGATTGAGACTTGTGTTTAGGGATACTAACTCAACGATACTATATTTATAATAGATACATATATAGATAAACATCCAAGGCCCAGGCCAATCAGGAAATGATCATTTTCCATCATGACCTGGCCGGGGTTCGAACCCGGGGCCTCCACGTCGCAAGCAGGCGTGTTGACCGCTGCGCCACGGAGGACGACAATGTTTATGTTTGGTTACTATGTATTATACCTTAGCCGGCTATTAATATTGTAACATATAATTGTTTTTTGTCCCAAATATATAAAATAAAAATAAAATGTAAGTATCCATTTTTCGTCAAAGTATAGCTTTTCTATAGGTACACAGTTTTCTAGTATAAACGGACTAATTTATAAAATGGCACGAAGTTATTTCCCACAACAATAAACAATAATACCAAGAAAGTTAGATAAACTACAGCACATGACAGTCGCCTAGATAAAATTTGCTGGGGCGATGTATCATGTATGTGGCCGGGTACATCGTTGCAACGCAATGTA
The DNA here is from genome assembly GCA_017933935.1 of Sesamia nonagrioides. NCBI lineage: Eukaryota > Metazoa > Arthropoda > Insecta > Lepidoptera > Noctuidae > Sesamia > Sesamia nonagrioides. The sequence continues at coordinate 7,345 of JADWQK010002217.1, forward strand.
TTCGTGCGCAGACGATGTAGCATCGGGGCGCTGTCGGTAAAGTGGCGCGCTTCAAAGGACTTGTCGCGACAATATTCGCTGGAGTAGTCACTTCAGTCTGTGACTTCAGTGTCGTCCAGACTTTGAAGTAGGACTGACGTTCTTTTTGCATATTTTTTACATTGTTTTTGTTTTATTTGTTGTGTAAACATGTAATAAATAATAATTTATTGACATATAATGCAAAGCCACTGCTTCCTCCATCGTCTCGGCCGCACAATTAAACAACGAATATTCGCCGTAGGCCGATTTCTGAATCTTCGCCCGCCAATGAGAAGAACATCGTGTATGTCTGACAAGGACAATAGATATTTTGCGCGCCAACGCGACACGAATCTTCGCCTGCTAATGTAGCCCCGGCATTTAACGAACGTTAAACATCATCAAAGTTACGTTAACGGACGTAACTTTTTGACGTACGTATGTTACGATAACCAACCGTTTGAAACAACCCGCCCTTAGTTAGTTAAAACTTACGTAGGTAGTTAAAACGGACGGCCAGTGCAAGAGGTCAGCGCCCTTTGCACTGATACGTACCTCAGGCGCATTGTATCTATCTCGGACAAAAACTTTTAAAATTTTTAAAGAAAAATCGTTTATTTATTCTTAAATTCAGATAAACATTTTTATAATTAAGCAAACTACCTTTACCTATATTAGTATCAATGGTTTTTACCCTTCCAGGCTGTATATTCATATTTATATATTTTAGTATTATGTATTTATTTTAGTATAATTAAGTAATTATTTGTGAATTATATGTTTATGTACATTTAATATCGTTACTTTTATACCTACTTATCATATACATATTTTATTTCGTCCTTGTTCTTACATACTATTGTCCACATTTCTGTTTTACTTCTCCTTTCGTGCTGGAGATAGCACCTTGTACTCAGATCTAAATTTTCAATTATCCTTATGTATTTTATTGTGTGTACATGAATAATAAACTAAATGAATAAATAAATATTAATATCTGCTCCCTGCGGTTTCACACCATAATACGTAATAAAAACTTTTTTACAAAAAAATAACCGACTTCCAAAAACCACTACAAAGTGAAAAATAACTAATTTCGGAAGTCGGTGTCTTTGGTTTTGTATATTCCTTTTTTGACACCGACTTCCGAAATTAGTTATTTTTCACTTTGTAGTGGTTTTTGGAAGTCGGTTATTTTTTTGTAAAAAAGTTTTTATTTTACACTTTTTAGTTGTTAAAAATACTATGTATTCAGTTGCATCCGTCAGACTGGAAGCTGGCGCCAATATAGTTGGGAAACGACGTAATTTTGTTTACTTTAATTTTTACCCGTAAGTATTCCCTCAATTGCCTATGGTCTTCATCATCAAATTTACTGCAGACCATTATTTTAACCCAATGGGTGCAAAGGTCTCATCAATATAAATGAATGAAGTCTAACCACAAAGTAGCTACTGTAAACCGTTGAGGAGTTCCCTGAACTGGCCTTTGTCTTCATCATCAGAGCTCTTATGACAGTCACAACTCATCTAGGTGTAAAGTTCTTATCAATACAAATTAATCGAGCCCAAACACAATGTAGCTGCTGTGAATTGTTGAGGAGTTCCTTCGACTGTCTCCCGGCTCCATCATCAGATCTACTCCAGACCTTTATTAAATTGTAGTGCTATAAAATACTTAATGAAATGCTAAGAAATGCACTTGTCGCCCCTACAATTTTTTAAAGTTCCCCTTGTTTTGCCCTGGACCACCTTGGGAACGTCTTCTTTCCAACAGAAAAAGAATTATCAAAATCGGTTCATAAACGACGAAGTTATGCGCGAACAAACATAAAAAAAAAGCATATATACGGTCGAATTGAGTAACCTCCTCCTTTTTGAAGTCGGTTAACAAATAAGTTTCAATGCCGGGGGAGTATCGGAATAAAAACTTTTTTACAAAATAAAAACAACCGACTGCCACAAAAAAAAAGAAACACTAAGTGAAAAATAACTAATTTCGGAAGTCGGTGGCAAAAATGAATATACATGTTCATGGTCATGGTGTTTTTGGTTTTTTTTTGTTGGTGTCGGTTGTTCTTTTTTTTGTAAAAAAGTTTTTATTTTACAATAAATTTTTAGAAGCCAAGAAAGCGCTTCCCCGTGCTCACCGTATACAGGTAAGTACGCGAAGACGCGGTAGCTCGTGCGCCGCCGGTGGCCAAGCATTTACTGCGTACTTCAGGTTTTGCTTCTACACCACTAACTTCTCTTTTTGATTATTAAATAAAATCACCACAATAATTAATCACCTAATACAAGCTTAAATTATTATGAAACGCTCAGGTTGTAATAAGTTTGTAGTCATCACTATAGTATACATACATTCTTATAAAAGTGATTCTAGCCTGTAAAAGTGTTGCTTAGAATAAAAATAGGGGTTAAAGCATTGATATAATATGCGAATACGGAGGATGACGAATGCCTTCTAACTGCAATTCCTGAAGGGTCAAAATAGTTTCTCGTGCTGTATGAGGTCTCGCGTTGTCATGGAGCAATAATAGTGAAAATAGATCCATGAGTCGGGGCTGTTTTACCGTTAGTTTTGCCAACATTGTTCGGATGTCGGCACAGTAGACATATGCCGTTACAGACAGCTAGTGCATCTTCGTTGCTTTCGATACTCCTGCCTGTGAACCTTTCTTTAATTTCAAGGAATAGGTAAAAATTGCATGGAGCTAAGTCAGGGGAACATGATGAGTGAGGCAGGCAGGATATGCACATTTTTGAATTAAAAAAGTAAGTGTTCTGGCAGACGTGTGAGCCGAGGCGTTGTTATGAAGCTTAAGAAGGTGTCGGATTTCTGCGAGCTGTGTGCACGGCGACATTTTGTCGGCGTTCGTTCATCTTCAAAGCACTATACAGTCAATTGTCGTTTTGTTTCGGGATCATAATTATTCAGCTGATTCGTTTTCGTTAAAAAAAAATGTTTACGATATAAATCGTACATTTTTTTTTTGCTTTCGTCAAATTTTTCAATCATATATCGGCACCAATCTACCCGGCAGAGTTTCTGGTCGTCGGTCAGTTTATGCGGCACCCATCTTGAACAACGCTCCCGAAGAGAAAGGTGATCATGGATAATGGTTTGCAGCGCTGCTGATCCAATACCCAGTTCTCGCTCAAGCTCTACGTATGTAATTCGACGGTTTTCCCGGATCACCTTTTCAACCGCTTCAACGTTTTCTTAAGTGACTGCTGTTGGCGGGCAACCCGCACTTGCTTTATCTTCAAAGCTTTCCTTCCCTCTCTTGAACTCAGCAAACCAATTAAAAACTGTTGCTTGAGAACAACCAAAAGTAGCCACCAACACTTCAAAACATTCTTGTGGTTTATTAAAATCATAGTAAATCATAGCATAAATTCATCTTAGAATTCAAATGTGTTCCATATTTTAATTCATCACTAAATAAGGTGACAATGGTGTATTACTTGCCAGGCATCAAATTAAAGAGTAGGTATATAAAAAGATTTGGCACGCTCCTCGTAACAAAACAATTGAATGTCCGATATTCATAAATGTTTGACATTTTTTAAAAGAAGAATATCATAGAGACTATGTGAAAAAGTCTCATTCGAAAAACCTCAAACCATGAAGACTCAGTGTCAAATCAAAGAACCCATTGCAAAAAAGGCAATGTCATACTTTAACCCTTAATATGTATACTGTTTCTATTTTTTTGTAATTACCTTATTTTTAATGTTTTATAAATAAACCTAGTGCGGCTAGTGCTCCGTGCTTGTAAAAATTAAAAAAAAAATATCAGCAAACTTTTCTTTTATTAAAACTTAATGCCCAAGAAAAAAATCATAAGATTTTCTCCTACTAAACTTAAAATAAACGAATAAATTACAATCCGGTACCTATTTTTTTTTATAACAGGGTTAGAATAAATGATTGTACCTTCAGGTTAAACAAGCATTTTCCTTAGTCGAAAAAATTAAAACTGATGTACTGCATTTTATTGCGTTTGCGATCAAAATGAATTTTCTAAAAACGACGACTACGTAATATTAATTTATAGGCGACTTCAGCAACTATGTGATGATAAAGAAGTGTGCCACTTGTAATAATAACATTTATCTTGATAAACATAGTTTACTGCCCCCCTTTTCATTGTCTGCACTATTTATAGTTACCATAACTTTTTATTATTGTATTCAACTTTAAGAGCGCACTGCCTGTGAGTTTCTTTTTTTATCATAATCATGGTCGACGTTCTATTACGCGACTATTGCAGAGCCTAAACTAAGGTATATGTTTTTTCATAATGGTTTAATTCTTCTTCTTCTTCAGCCTTCACTGCTGGACAAAGGCCTCCCCAAGGCTTTCCACGATGACCGGTCTTGTGCTGCCCGCATCCATCGGCTTCTCGCGATCTTCACCTGGTCATCAGTCCACCTGGTTGGGGGCCTCCCTACGCTGCCTCTTTTTACCCGACTACGGCAAAGCAAAAGGAGGGTTATGATTTTGACAGGCTATGTATGTATGTATGTATATTCATCTGTTCCCTCGTAACTTCTAAACTACATATCAGAATTCGACAAATGACATATCATTAGAAGCGTCGTAATTGTCCGCTGGTTATAGGCTATATAGGGTTTCACAAAATCTAAGGTGACGCCCTCTAGCGGACAAAACATACAGAGTATAAAAATAAAGTTGAGATAAATATGCCGTGTTTGGTATCATTTGAAAGCGCTTTTCTGGTACATTTTGAATATATATATATATATATATATATATATATATATATATATATATATATACTAGCATTTGCTTGTGACTTTACCTATATTCATGGGCTGATTGCATATAATTCACATCTTTTCGTACACAGCTTCTTTACTACTTATCAGAATAAGACCACTGCAGTACCATTAGAAGGGTTTTGATATTCTTTTGGTTATGAGCTATAAAGCTTGTCACCAAATTTTCATGTTTGGAAAGGCGTAGTCACACGTTACATATACCTACCTACCGCAGGACTTATGTGACTGCGGTTTTATGAAATGAATTTTATGAAATGAAATAAAAATGAAACACCGCCGCTGGCAAATTATTCCCTCGATGTACGCGGTATAAAGGAGAAGGTGAAACGCTTCGTCTGGATCGTAGTGGTGTTAACAACGTAAGGGTGGAAACTCCTTATACGACGGGTCGTCCGATGGTGGAACGGAGATGTGGGAATTAAATCATTCAATTCCCTCGCACACTACCCAAAATGCATCCTATAGAACACCGAAACGCTAGCTACTCTACGCCTATGATCTAGGCTTTAGAGACCATCTCGTGTTAAATCAGGGTCACCAATCAGCCTCTTCGCACGCCTCTTCACTGAATCCAAAGTGGCCAGGTGACACTTAGCAGCACCAGCCCAAATGTGGCTGCAGTACTCCACACACGAACGGACCTGTGATTTGTACAACATTAGAAGCTGCCCTGGTGTGAAGTACTGTCGAACCTTTGCGATAACGCCAAGTTTCCTGGCAGCCACCTTCCTGCCTCTTCCAGTACGTGGCCGCTACTCCAGAACCTTACCGCCCCATCGGCCATCGGTTCTACGAGCAATGTGCCCTGCCCATCGATGTGCCTTATGGTTTAATTAAATCATACTATTCTGTGTAAAGTACATATAAAGTAACCTTAGGTATATGTACTGTCTAAATATATATTGTCATTGTATCAATGACTGAAAACAAGGTCAAGGACAACATTTTGAAGAAACCTGGACTTTAAGCATGAATCGCCAACCCGCATTGCGCAAGCGTTAAGCGTGGTGATACGCTCAATCATTCTCTTTATGAAAGGAAACCTGTGCCCAACAGTGGGACGATAGGAAGGTTGATGATGATTCTCTGAAGATGTGTACGCGTTTTTTTGAAAAATATCTCTGTTTCTTGTCGTCAGTTAAAAATGCTGAAATTGTAAACAAAAAAAAAAAAATTCACACAAACCTACCTCGGAGTTGTGGCCATATGATAATGACTATTGCAAGTTTATGGTAAAGGCAACCCCGGCAGACTTTACTTATCAATTATTTCATCACCACTGCTCTCAAAACGGTTAGAAACATCGTCAGGATGCACCAGCATAAAATTCAAGGACATATGACTACAGTCACGTGTATCTCCCAACTCACACTGGGCTCGCGTGCTGGATTACGGCTTACTCCCTATCGCTGAGCAGAGGCCTGCTTCCCAGCAATTTATGAAATGTTAGAACTTATCTAGTTTCTAACGTTCCATAGATGCCCACCGTATATCTGCACGTTCCATAGGTGTCCACCGTAAAACACCACATGACACAATATAGTAAAAAGTAGCTAAAACAGCCAAATATACCGCTCACAATCTTCATCCCAGTTAATAAACTCGAGAGTTATTCACACCAATATTTTTATACTCAAATTTAGCTACACATTTTAGTCATCCCACTGTAGTACGTATTTACATGCAATATTCAAAGTCCGAGCCCCATATGGCTAGCGGAGGTTCGTTATCCCCTGCCCCCGTCCCTCATCAACCCCTCTAAAGCTATGTTTACATGGGATCCTTGGCCTGCAATTATTGACCGGCATTAGTTGTAGAATAGAATATTCTGGCTATTATGGATCGGGTTAACAATACAATGATCCGTATCATCACTAAAATAACTAGTGTCACTCTGAAAGCTATGACGATTAAATGGAATTGGGCTGCCGCGTGTGGCACCAGACTTAGAATACCTCCAAAAAATATCCTCCCGTGGGTGTCATAAGAGGCGAACGAGAGGAACTCTCACCAGGGAAGCGGGAGCAGCGCTTCGCCTGCCAAGTGGAAAATCTTGAGGGAAGCCTTTGTCCCGCAGTGGATCCCTATAGGCTGAATAAATAAGAAGAAGAAGAAGGGCTGGACATATCAGCTGCGTTTCAGACGACCACTTGGACAAATTTACGACCTCTGCTTAATGGTAAACGTCATCACGGCGGATCAGACCGAGATATTGATATGAGTTAGACTCCTTTGATAAAGATAGATCCTTGCCAGCTCTGGTCAGAGAGAAGTAGAATGAGAGAAAGGAAGTGTTTCTCAGCAGTGGGACATCAGTGACTTGTCTTATCAGAACTTATTAGCAAACAATATATTGTAACCTAGCTGTCGGTAATATTTTATGCTACCTATGACATCTCAACTTGCTGTTAACCTCTGAAGCTGCTTACTGTATTACCTCATCATCAACCTTTTATCATTCCACTGCTGGGCACAGGTCTCCTCTCATACAGAGAAGGATTGAGCGTAATCACCATGCTTACTCAATGCGTGTTGGCGATTTCAGATTTAAAGTTCAGGTTTCCTCAAGATGCTTTCCTTCACCTTGTAATCAGTCATTGGTGGCTAAGATATACTTAGAAAGTACATATATCTTAGAAAAGTTACATTGGTATTTCCCTGACATGGAATCGAACCCGCACACTCATACTTGAGAGGTTGGTGTTTTAACCACTAGGCTGTATTACCTGATTAAACCTAAAAAAAATTTACCAAGATTGTTAAAGTAATGCTACTTAAATTGTACAAAAAAAAAAAGAAAAACGGCGAAGTCATTATGCGCCGATCATACACGAATGGGCTATCCCATTCATGTATGATCGGCGCATAATGTCTTTTTTTTTGTCAGCATTAACTCCATTCTAAGCATATAATCATTTGCACATTCCATCTCTCCCCTATTCTTAGCCATCGACATTCACACTCAAAACTCCCCTCATGACATTTTCCGCATTTCTCTGTAAATTGCTGAATGTTGTCGTATCCAGAATTGTATGTACAATGTCAGTTAGTATATCCACACCCTTATAGTCGCTATAGTTAATTCTCCATTTGGACATTCAGGTTATTGATTTTTTTTTTCTTTTTATAGTTTGAGGTTCAAGCGTTGTATATTAAATTAGCTAGTTTTTAGGGTTCCGTAGTAAACTAGGAATCCTTATAGTCTCACCAAGTCTGTCTGCCTGTCCGTCAGCGGATAATCGTATTAACCGTTAGTACTAGAAAATATGAAAAAATCACAAGAAATGAACGTTATAAAAACTTTTTAGGAAAACTATTTTGAACTTGATAGGTTGAATAAAATTGAAAATTTTACAAAATTATTTCTGAACTAAATTTGTAATTGAACCACATAAGCAAGCATTTTTATATTATTTTATTATCCTGAACGTATCTTCTTTCAAATAAAAGAAGAATTAATAAAATTAGTTCACGCAATCCAAAAATTAACGCCGAAATTACAATATACATAAACCATCTAGTTTGTGTAAATTAGTAACCCAATATCTCAAGAGATGGCGCTGTACTTTGAGCTACTTCGTACTGTTAAGATTAAGAGTCCGTGCACAAAATTTTCTCGCTACAGTTTAGGTAAAATCGTTGCGATGTTACCTTTGTGTGCATCGTTCTAGCAGCTAGACGCACACGCGCGTAAATATCGAGCTTAGTGAACGCTTAAACATTTTTGATCCTTTAGAAGATATTATTCTAAATTATATAAAGTATGATTTGTGAATAGTCGGAAACGAGTGCACATTGTATATTTATCACAATTTAGATGAATATTGATACATTTTGAAATTAAAAAAATATGGTGTAATGATAGTTTATTACATAGGCAATTTAAGAAATAAAAACATATACGGTAAAATGAAATATTAGAATAAGTAGTATAGAATATTATATTAAACTGATGTTTAATTTAATATTCTTCTTTAATATAATATTATCTAGAAATCTAAAATAAATAAATATATACTGACAAATCACACAGCTTGAGCTAGCCCCAAAGTAAGTTCGAGACTTGTGATATGGGATACTAACTCAACGATACTATATTTATAAGAAATACATATATAGATAAACATCCAAGACCCAGGTCAATCAGGAAAAGATCGTTTTTCATCATGACATGGCCGGGGATCGAACCCGGGGCCTCCGCGTCGCAGGCAGGCGTGTTGACCGCTGCGCCACGGAGGTCGACAGAAAACAAAAAAAAAACAATCTAAAAACCCTAAACAATCTAAAATCTATTAACAAAATTTTAGGGTTAACATAATTATTACGCGATAATATATCGACGCTTGAAAGGCAATCATATCTAAGCGACAAAAATTCGTAAATTGAGTTATATACAATTATACACCAAACGACGCAGAAAAATCTGGCGGTTCGAATGGTGTATATAACTCAATTTACGAACTTTTGTCGCTTAGATATGATTTCTAGGGTCATCACGAATCGTCTCGCTCGCAGGTTCGACGACTTCCAGCCTCCCGAACAAGCAGGCTTCCGAAAAGGCTTTAGCACCATAGACCACATTCATACGCTGCGGCAAGTTATACAGAAGTCCGAGGAGTATAACAAACCACTATGCTGGCGTTTGTGGACTATGAGAAGGCCTTCGATTCGATTGAGACTTGGGCGGTGCTACAGTCTCTCCAGCGGTGCCAAATTGACCATCGATACATTGAGGTGATAAAGTGTTTGTACAAAAACGCCACCATGTCAGTCCGTCTCCAGGATCAGGACTCGAAACCGATCCAACTGCAGCGTGGAGTGAGACAAGGAGATGTCATATCTCCTAAATTGTTCACTGCTGCGTTGGAAGATGTCTTCAAGCTCCTGGACTGGAAAGGACTTGGCATCAACATCAACGGCGAGTACATCACTAATCTCCGTTTCGCAGATGATATCGTGGTCATGGCTGAGACCCTGGAAGACTTGGGCAAAATGCTCAATGACCTCAGCAGAGCTTCCCAACAAGTGGGTCTAAAAATGAACATGGATAAGACGAAGATCATGTCGAACTCTCATGTCGCACCCACTCCAATTGTAGTTGGTTGCTCTGCACTCGAAGTTGTTGACGAGTATGTATACCTGGGACAAACAGTCCAACTAGGTAGGTTCAACCTCGAGAAAGAGGTCATCATCATCATCCCAGCGTTATTCCCAGTCGCATCCGAAGCCTTTTTCAGCTTTGGAGTCTGGGGTCCGCTTTACCAGTCCAACTGCTGATATGGCTAAACTTCGACATTTTCCGTGAAGCGACTGCCGTCTGACCTCCACAACCCGAAGGCGACATCGAAGCATTGCAGTTAGACCAATTGTTGGACTTTTGAGGGCTCCAACTACCCGTAACGACTGCCACTAGATGTTCGTATGGCAACCGGGACCAACGGCTTAACGTGCTTTCCGAGGCACGACCAGACCAGTGCAAATATTCATATTCATGCATACAAATACTTGCACTGTGCGGGGATCGAACCCGCGCCACCCTGCGCAGCGGCCGCGTCCGCTACCGCTACGCCACGGAGGCTGTCAACTGCACCTGTTTAGGATAAAACGTCTGGGTACCAAGCACCATTGAAGCACCGGGGCTTTGCAAGCATTATATGGTTGCAGAGACTTTATTAAACAGCACCTGTAAGATTGCCGATCGATACTTCGAGAAAGAGGTGTCTCGGTGAATCCAGCTCGGTTGGGCAGCGTTCGGGAAGCTACGCTACATCTTCTCGTCGTCCAAGATACAACAGTGTCTCAAGACTAAAGTCTTTGACCAGTGTGTGTTGCCAGTGATGACTTACGGAACTGAAACGTGGTCGCTCACAATGGGCCTCATACGAAGGCTCAGAGTCACACAAAGGGCAATGAAAAGAGCGCTAGGAGTTTCTGTGCGTGATCGAATCAGAAATGAGGAGATCCGCAGAAGAACCAAAGTCACCGACATAGCTCTGCGAGTCGCTAAACTTAAGTGGCAGTGGGCAGGGCACATTGCTCGTAGAACCGATGGCCGATGGGGCAGTAAGGTTCTGGAGTGGCGGCCACGTACTGGAAGACGCAGCGTAGGGAGGCCCCCAACAAGGTGGACCGATGACCTGGTGAAGGTCGCGGGAAGCCGATGGATGCGGGCAGCACAAGACCGGTCAGCGTGGAAAGCCTTGGGGGAGGCCTTTGTCCAGCAGTGGACATCTATAGGCTGTAGAAGAAGAAGAAGATATGATTGCCTTTCAAGCGTCGATATCTATGTCCTACCTACTGTAGTAAGTATATATAAATAAATTAATTTTCCTTTTGAGTTTTTGCAATAACTAAATAATTAGTTTATGGATACCAATATTAAAGTGTAGTGTAAGTACCCACATATACAATATCATAATCATCTGCCTAGCCTTTTTCCCAACTATGTTCGGACCGGCTTCCAGTCTAACCGGATGCAGCATTTAGGATTACGATAGATACCTCCAGTTAGACAGATTTCCAGTATTTAGGTAAACGATATATAAAACAAAAACATGTTTAAAATATTATTTAACAAAGAATTTTAAAGCAACCGTAAGAATACCTTAAAGAAATCTCTTAGATGAACTTCAGGACCTAGCTGCCGGCATTAGCCTCCTATTATTTGAAAATGAAGTGTCTCGTAGAGGCATTGAACGAGATTTTCTTGGATCGACAATTTCGGGCAATAGGCAAAAGTTGGTTTTTCGTCTGTGCAGTAATAGTTTTCACATTGTGAATGGTCTCCATAAATATGTTGTGGGCTGTTGATAATGTCTTTTTGTAAGTTTTTGATTTGCTCAGTAAATGGAACATTTTGAGTTTCTCGGAATCTTACTGCTGCTTTCACAGCAATTCGTAATCGGTTCACTCGATCAGAATGTAGTAGCTTGCGTTCGTTTAATGGGATGGACGTATCTTTCATCAAACTTAAATTTTTCCCATTATAATTGCGCATTAAGTGATTGGAACACTCCACTTTTTCGACCGTAACGTTTGAATATGGCCTGCTTTCCAATATGTTTTTATACACACTTGAGTCACCATCAGCAATAAGTTTTGCATACACTAAATTATGTGTTTTCACAGATTCTCTAAATCCCTCAACGATTATATATAAAAAATACTGAAAATCAACTACTCTTCGTCCTTCTATAACCAACAACGAAACTGGTGACTGCTGAAACAACAAAAATTCAAACTTATGTGTGTTTCTGGTGAATTAAATTAATTATTATTACTTAATGTGCATTAAATAGTTAGTACATCCAGTACATACCTTGTTTGACTCAGTTTCAAAGACATCGCTTGAAAATAAATTTGTTGCCAAACAACTAATAATAATTAATGATATAGGTATTGTTCCTGTTTATTATAGTCTAAGTATATAATGTAAATATATTATAAATGTTTCTTTAATAGTTATTCTGACTTTATGTATGTAATGTTTTTTTTTTGTTTTGTATAATTTATTCTTACTTATAGCACTGAATTGGAATGCTCTGTAATAGTGCTATAATTGTATGTTTCTAAATAAATAACTTACTTCCTTTGGATTATTTTCTTTACTCTGCAATAAATAGCATATGAATATATAAAAAAAACAGTAACAAGCTGTATTTGATTGAAAGACTTGTGAAATAAAATTAATAAATAATTGTAGGTTATTGTGGTATTGGTGGTTGTAGGTTATGGTTGGTTTGGAAGTAAAAAGGGGAGGCCTTTGCCCAGAAGAGGGAGACACAGTAGGCTATTAAAAAAATGAGATAGCAGAAACGTACTGTGCCTACATCAACTTCGACACTCATAGTAGATGACGAAGTGGTATCCAGTTGATTAAAAGTACGTTCTTTAAGCACTTGTCTGGCTCTTGCCATTCCCTCTCTATTCCTCTTTCTTTTATTGATACATTGGTAATGTGCTCCCTTGTTTCGCCCCATTATCTTAAAAAAAAAAAATGAGTTTAGGTATAACAAAAGCATTATGTGAATTGACTTTAATAGAGAACTAAAAAACCCAAGATATTTTTAAATTGGTTCACAAATTGGTTTACCATCAACGATTGCGTCACTGCTTACCATCAGGCAGGATTGCGGTCAAGCGCTAGTTTATAATATATAAAAATAAAAAAAAAAAAAAACAAATGATGGAAAAATCTACGAACTCAAAAAAAATATACTCCTTCATTTTTAAAGTCGGTTAAAAATTAGTTAAAGCAATCCAAGGGATAAGTCGTAAATATCCTAATATAATTCACAACTAATATAATATTACTAAGAAAGAAAAATAATTAAAGGACCAAGTTGTGGTAGTCGCAGTACATTTTTTACATAAACCTACGTAAACCTCGCGAGCTCTTGGCGACACAAAGTGATACGTCCTCTCTTTGCGCTAGCCGTGTTACCACTGAGCCGGCGGCGTTTGCGCGCTCGTAAATATAGTAGATTTTGACATTGATTTTCATGATGAAAAAATTTTTTTTTTAGAAAATAAACTTTTGTTTCTATTATAAAAATACCTTAAAATTAATGAGGCATTTTTTAATTTTTAAAAAAAGTTGCTTTATTATAGAAAAAACATACTTGTTTGCCTGCAGTTTTCCCTTGAATTTCTTAATTTCTGTCTTCTTTTTTGGCTGAATTATGAAATAAACTCGAAAAAGTGGTCAAGCTAGCACCAAGATAGTTATATGCTGATGTGAATAGTACTTTTTTATGGGCAAAATCGCTTGTAGTTTCTTCAGAAACTATGGTCAAACTTCACTCGAACGTGAAATTTGAAAAAAAGAGTATTGGAAATTGTAGATTTACTACTAATTATGAAGTTTCTTGAAAAAAGTAGTCAAGCTAGCACCTAGATGAAGAGTTGTACTATCCATATCATACATAATTTTACTAATATTATGTAACATATTCTCACAATCATGGAACAAAATTGATCAAAATGAGCAGATTAACAGGACGGACCCTTAATGGGATCGGGACGGGTATGAGCTATAGAATATTTGAAATTGATAACTCTTTCTTTAGTTATCACCGTCCTTTGTGGGTCCATTTTAAGGATTCCGAACTTTAGTATGTCAACTCAATGTAATAAATACCTTTTTTTTTTTTTTTCGGGGTGGAAATCCTCATAGGATGTCCGCCGCCCTAGGGTGGGCGACGGGGTCTGTCAGACTTTTACTGACTAAAACCACCCCGGTGTCTCTTCTATCACGAGCGCGCGTAGGGCCGCGGGAGTCTAAATTCTTCCGCAGCCCCACACTCTCGTGCTGGCCCGGTCTGCCCGGGCCTCGTCTCCGGCACGGGGTAGTGGGGTGTTAAGCTACCCCGTGCATCGCCTCAGAGGCGCGCGCTGACACTCGTGCGCGCCTCCGCCTCGGGGTCCATCGAATAGGGGGCGGGGACTTCCCCATGTCCCTCGCCCCTGGAATGTAATAAATACCTAGCCGATGTTTTAACTTTTAATTGGGACACTTATTATGAGGGAGGAGAAACTACGGGACCCTATACTGAGCATGGTCCGACACGCTCTTGACCGTTTTTTTTATTTTATTTTAACTGTTTATTCGGCGAATTTGTCGAATAAATTTCGTGTTTAACATTCTTGCTAAATATTACGTCACAAAGGGTAAAAATGCGTTGATTCTCAAATTAACAAAAATAACCAAAACGTGTTTCCCTGGTGTGTTCTTAGCGACAAAATTAGCACGAAATTCGCTTGCCAAAATAATTGGTGCACTCGTAGCTGAATGGACAATAGCCTTTTTTGTTTGAGATGGGCAATCATCAAATGACCTCTCTCACTCTGGACGGAGCGGAAGGGCCTGTCAGACTTTTACTGACTAAAACCCACCCGTGTTCTTTCACTTGCCTGTAAGCCAGGGACACGGTTTCTTTGGTAACAACAGCCTTGACTTACAATTTAGAAAAAAATAAAGAAAATACATATGTTTATCACAAACTAGAAGACCCAATATTACCAAACACATCAGATAGCATCAAAATGGCGGAGAGTGTGTCTCACGGCTGCACCAAAAAGGCTCAGTTCAACGAAAATGCCTTACAACTAGCGCCTGACGCTGATTTCCAATTAAATTGAGCCTGATGCTTTACATTGCAACTTAATATACCTACTACTAGCATATCTACTTAAACAAAATAATTACGTTTCAGATAAAAAATAGTAACAAATAAGTACAAACATAAGTAGTGAGTCAAATTACAAAAATAAAATAAAAATAAATGTAAAATTACTGACAAATATAATGAGACGGGTGCATGATAGACATTCTCTTATATATAAGCCTTTATTGCTGAACTAACATTAAGTACTTTACCTAATTTACAAATTAACACTTTGATAATCCTGTTCAGAGATCAGCGTGTCCTGTGACACACATGCCTCTTCCAGCTTTTTCCACTCGTCTCTGTCTTTGGCTTTTCTTGACCAGATAGCTTCTCCTTCTCTTATACGTACACAAATAAATTCATCGAAAGGACTCCGAACAACACAAATATGTTGTAAACCAGAATAAGTTGTAATTTTTATGTTCGAATCCAGACAGGTGCTTTTATACATTTATTTCATCAGCACGCTTGTTAAATCGGCGAAGGAGTCTATGACTGATTATGTTTATCATGAATATTTCGTATATTTAATATAGTCAGAATTCAAAGCAGCTGTGGTCACCATGCAGCTCTTCAGTTACGATCAAAGAAACAATCATCAGCTTCCTCTCATACACATCATCGTAAAACCCTGCTGTTATGAGCTCCATTCAATCTCCATTGAAATGTACAAAGGGTAAGCAGAGTCACTGAACAGGAGGGTACAGAAAACTAAATCCTTAAAACGTTGTTGTTCATGTTCACCATAATTGTGCTGCACCATTTAGTACTCCTCGGGTCACGATGTACACGTGCAAATGACACGCGTCTTGCGACAGTTCTTCTTCTTCAGCCTACAGAGGTCCACTGCTGAACAAAGGTCTCCCCCAAGGCTTTCCACGATGACCGGTCTTGTGTTGCCCGGATCCATCGGCTTCCCACGACCTTCACCAGGTCATCGGTCCACCTTGTTGGCGGCCTCGCTACGCTGCGTCTTTCGGTACCTGGCCGCCACCCCAGAACCTTACTGCCCCATAGGCCATCGGTTCTACGAGCAATGTGTCCCACCTACTTCCACTTAAATTTAGCGACTCGCAGAGCTATGTCAGTCACTTTGGTTCTTCTGCGAATCTCCTCATATCTGATTCAATCGCATAGAGAAACTCCGAGCATAGCTCTTTCCATCGCCCTATGTGTGACTCTGAGCCTTCGTATAAGGCCCGTTGTGAGCGACCACATTTCAGTTCTGTTAGCCATCACTGGCAAAGTGATGGCGGAAAAACAAATGAATGGAGTTGTTCATAACATGCATGTTGAGTCACCATGACGTGACTTGTAGAGCGATAGTGCGTATTGCTCGTGAGAAGAGAACAAGTGCTTTGGCGGGCGACTGAATCAGATAATAATTAACAGCACGGTGGTCACTAACTTCAGAAGGGGACCTGAGAGTGTGGTCTGACAACTAGCCATCGCGTCGTCGAGGTCATGAACGGCGCCTAATTGCTGCTTCTCTAATTAATTGTATATCAATAGAATATGTCCAAAAACACAGAACATTCAGTTCTTTTTTTTAATTTTTTTTTATAAGATATAAACTAGCGCTTGATCGCAATCCCACCTGATGGTAAGCAGTGATGCGATCATTGATGGTAAAGCGAGCTAGTTTATTAAGAGCCTATTCACTCTAGCCTTAATAGTTAGCCGAAATGGCAATAAATATGAAAAAAATATAGACAATAATATTTCCATTGCGATAAATTTTAAACCTGAGATCCAATTCAAAGCGTTTATTTCCAATAGTGTCAAAATGTATTGTAGCGGTGCTTACAACGCAACATACAAGCTCGCGACATCAACCGATGGACAATGTGGCCCGCGAGATAGTCCAGTCTGGTCGGAGGATCCTCCCTTTTCTGTGGAGGATGAGTGAGCTTTACACGCTGCTCCTCATACTGACTCAGTATAATAAAATTAAATTGTTTCTAGCTACCCCTTCCCAAAGGTAGTTTACTATCGGAGTATGGACCAGGACTTTTACCGTCACGTTTCCTCGTCACCCAAGTGTGGTCTTTGATTAATTCGTAGGCGACTTCTATAGAGTTAGAAGCGACAAACACAATATAATCATTTATGAAGCTGAAACTCAATATACTTAACACATTTTCAAGCCCCAAATTCAATATAACTAAAGCAAATAGACCTTCTACATTGAGTTACCTGTAGCGTGGCGGTGGCCTCACAAAACGCCTCCTAAAATATTCACCTATTATTCTTTGTTGTAGTGCTGGGCACATCAATTATTCTGGCCCGGGACCGCTTCCCGGGATCCCGTGAATGTTTCATACACGCGCCGTGATTGTCCGGACATGGGAACGTAGATTTTGGGTTTTTAAACAGTTTATATGGGGATAAAGGAAAAAATGTTATGAAATTCTTGTTCCTCGTGGCAAAAAATGGAAGCGAAAACTCGTGCGTGATATTTGAAATTTGCGACTACCTTTATTTTTATTATCTATAAGTACAAAAATGTATATAAAATTGAAGTGTCTGATAGCACCGTATTGATAAAAAAAAAATGTAATAAGTCGACTTTAAAAATACACTGTTTTTAAAGTCGTGGTGGCCTAGTGGTTAAAACACCAGCCTCTCAAGTATGAGTGTGCGGGTTCGATTCCAGGTCAAGCAAGTACCAATGTAACTTTTCTAAAGTTATATGTACTTTATAAGTATATCTTGGACACCAATGACTGAAGGTGAAAGAAAACATCTTGAGGTAACCTGGACTTTAATAAGTCTGAAATCGCCAACCCGCATTGAGCAAGCGTGGTGATTACGCTCAATCCTTCTCTGTATGAGAGGAGATCTGTGCCCAGCAGTAGGACGATAAAAGGTTGATGATGATTTGACAGTTTCGGGTAACTCGACCTGCTGTCGTCGGTACACGTGTAGTTGTTTTTAATAACCTCTTGGCAGAGACTCGCGTACTCTCGTAACCTTCGCGTTTTTGCATTTAGATATGTATGTAAATAAAGCGAAAAATAATCATATAGATAAAAGGCTCCATTTTTACATTCAAAGAAAACAGCAATGATCTCTGAACCATTGTTCTTTTCTTCGACTTCGAGGAACCGCCAGGTGCAAACACCAGGTTTTATCTATGTTATAAGATGACATCAGTTTTATATAGTGTGTATAAAACAACGAAATTGTGAGTACCTACATGTGGTGGAATAATGCTGCATTTCTAAATCCAATGAATACGGTATGACATCGGGGAAACGAGACGCATGTAGTTTGGGGTGCGGCGCGAGTGACAGAGATAGAGATGTATACATCATTATAATATACTACAAAAAGTAAAAATATGACAACTAAGCGACAGAACGAATCAGGCCAATCATAGTCATCATCATCACCATCTCAGCGTTAATCCCAGTCGCATTCGAAACTTTTTCAGCTTTGGAGTCTGGGGTCCGCTTTACCAGTCTATTTGCTGATTTTGGTTAAACTTCGATGTTTTCCGTGAAGCGACTGCAGTCTCACCTCCACAACCTGAAGGCGATATCGAAGCATTGTAGTTAGACCAATTGTTGGACTTTTGAGGGCTCCAACAACCCGTAACGACTGCTATTACATGTTCGTATGGCAACCGGGACCAACTGCTTAACGTGCTTTCCGAGGCACGACCAGACCAGTGTAAATATTCATTTGCATACAAATATTTGGATTGTGGCGTTTGCTATCGCTACGCCACGGAGGCTGTCGGATTAGAAGGCCAATCGTAGCAATTAAAACATTCAAAATCTGGTGGCATTCTACCCTCAGTGATAGTAACAGTCAATATCAATAATCTGTCAAAAGTGACTAACATCCGAGAAGCAATCATCGTACCTAATTTGAGAAACGTTCACAGTATGAGACATAATTTACGTAATATTAAAAACATTTACAGTTTGATCATAGTCTCAATCTGTTAAAATTACGACCAATATCCCATTTTGATATTTGTCGCTGAGATGAGACTGCACCTTGATTGCTTCAAATGACGTGGCTTGGCCTTCAGATTGTGTTCTAGAACAGCCCCTCAAATTGTAAACCTTCTTAAAATTAGTACAGAAATTCGCCGATTAATTATTTATCTGATGTTGCTACCACCTTGCAAAAATTTAAATATCGTCGACCTAGGCCCCGTAAATGCCAGTGCAACCAAACCGGTGCAAAGTTCCATAATTATGCTGGCCGCTAACCCTAGTCCCCACCCGACGCTATAACCAGCGAGAGATTTGCGACAACGCGACGTCGGGATCACACGTAAACTAGTTGATACGTCACTCATAAAATATTGAATGACATTAAAATTACACATCGCACTGATATTTTATCGCGAGCGGATGCGGCACACCAGTCTCGCGTATTTCGATTGATATATATTTAGGGACGACTGATGAAGGCTGATAACGTGTGTTTTTAACATAGCAAATGTGATGAATAAAAAGTGGGGAGTATCGAATACACTGTGGAGTATCAATCGTCTTACAAAAAAATAATGTCCACTTCAGTTATTCAATGATAACTAAATATTAGGAAATAAAAAAATATATTTTGAATAATTTGAAAATGAGAAGCTTTTGTAACACGATTAAAATCCGACCGTCTGAACTATACTTGACAGTGTATTCAATATATAATGTGTGTATAATATTTTGTTTTATTTTACGGGCACTTTGCAGTCGAAGTGCCCACAACTGCCGTCAACAAATCGAAAACTGCCGTCCGGGTGGCAACAGTTGCAATTGCAGGTGTGTCTTTTCAGCGCCAAAAAAGAGCCCGTTCATCTTGGCTCCAGTAGGAGAAGTATTTCAGAATGTATCCGTGGAGTGCACCGACCGCCTTCACCTTTTGGGAGTTGAGATTTCCTCGAACCTAAACTTTTGGCAGTTCATTGAGTCCAAGGCCAAGGTGGCTGCCAGACAACTTGGCGTCATCGCAAAGGTCCGGCGGTACTTCACACCAAGGCAGCTTCTAATGTTGTACAAAGCACAGGTCCGCTCGTATGTGGAGTACTGCAGCCACATTTGGGCTGGTGCTGCGAAATGTCACCTAGCTACTTTGGATTCAGTGGAGAGGCGTGCGAAGAGGCTGATTGGCGACCCAGACTTAACTCGAAACTATCTCCAAAGCCTGGAGCACAGGCGTAGAGTAGCCAGCTTTTCGGTCTTCTATAGGATGCGTGAATAAGGCTAGTGGTCCGGATGGTATACCAGCGATTGTTCTTAAAGCATGTGCGCCCGAGTTGTCTCCTGTATTGACGCGCTTGTATCGCCTCTCATTTAGGACTGGTATAGTGCCCAAGTCCTGGAAGCTTGCTAACGTGCAGCCCGTTCCCAAGAAGGGTAGTCGTGCCGTTCCTGCCAACTATCGGCCGATTTCGATCACCTCCATACTTTGCAAAATTATGGAGCGTGTATTGAACTCGCGCCTCTTGGCATACCTGGAGGGTAACGATCTCCTCAGTGACCGACAGTACGGGTTTCGCCGCAATCGGTCAACTGGGGACCTACTAGTGTATGCCACTCACTTGTGGGGCGAGGCCCTCGAGAAGAATGGGGAAGCGATTGCTGTCTCCCTTGATGTCTCGAAGGCCTTCGACCGGGTATGGCACGCTGGCCTTTTGAGTAAGCTTCCAGCGTACGGCATTTCCCCTAGCCTGACTGGCTGGGTAAAAGACTTCCTGACTGAACGGTCCCTCCGAGTTGTTGTCGACGGATGCTCTTCTGAGCCCATGTCAACTAATGCCGGTGTTCCTCAGGGGTCTGTTCTCTCTGCAACTCTGTTCCTGCTGCATATTAACGATCTGCTGATGCCCGGTATCTATGGGTATGCAGATGACAGCACAGTTGTAGAGAGATACCTGCCGGATGCTCGGGCTAGTAGGGAATCAATCCGGTCCGAAAGAGAGGCCATGGTTGAGCGAACGAGTGTTGCACTGCAGGCAGTCTCCGAATGGGGCAATGCCAATCTTGTAGCATTCAATGCCGCCAAAACACAGGCGTGTCTTTTCACCGCCAAAAGGAGCCCGTTCACCTTGGCCCCTACTTTTCGGAATGTGTCCTTGGAGTGTTCCGACCGCCTTCAGCTTTTGGGAGTTGAGATTTCCTCGAACCTTAACTTTGGGCGGTTCATTGAGTCCAAGGCCAAGGTGGCTGCCAGGAAACTTGGCGTTATCGCAAAGGTCCGGCAGTGCTTCACACCTGGGCAGCTTCTAATGTTATACAAAGCACAGGTCCGTTCGTGTGTGGAGTACTGCAGCCACATTTGGGCTGGTGCTGCCAAGTGTCACCTGGCCACTTTGGATTCAGTGGAGAGACGTGCAAAGAGGCTGATTGGTGACCCTGATCTAACTCGAGTTGGTCTCCAAAGCCTAGAGCACAGGCGTAGAGTAGCCAGCCTTTCGGTGTTCTATAGGATGCATTTCGGGGAGTGTGCGAGGGAATTGCATGATTTAATTCCCCCATCTCCGTTCCACCAGCGGACGACCCGTCGTACAGCTGGTTTCCACCCTTACGTTGTTAACACCACTACGATCCGGATGAAGCGTTTCGCCTCCTCCTTTATACCGCGTACATCGAGGGACTGGAACAATTTGCCCGCGCCGGTGTTTCCGTCGGACTACAATTTGAGTGTCTTCAAGGCTAGAGTGAATAGGCTCTTAATAAACTAGTGCGCTTTACCATCAACGATTGCGTCACTGCTTACCATCAGGCAGGATTGCGGTCAAGCGCTAGTTTATAATATATATATAAAAAAAAAAAAAAATGCATTCTAGTGAGTGTGCAAGGGAATTGCATGATTTAGTTCCCCCATGTCCGTTCTACCATCGGACGACCCGTCGCACTATGGGAAAATCGCGTATGTTTCGTCTCAAAACTCCGTATCTCAGTTATTTCAAAACTAAATGATCTGTAATTTTGCATACATATACGTGAATGTATAAGGTTTAAAAGAAAAAATAATAATTTTGAAAATTATGTTTATTAATTTAATTAAAATATAAAAAATAAAAAAAATACATGCATTTATAAGAAAATATACTTTTTTTTAAATTTACTTACATAAAATAGAATTAAATATCATTGTATAAACAGTGTCTAACGAGAAAAAAATAATGTACAAAATTCAACAATCTCCTACAGATTTTCGTTGACAGCAAGAAGGGACTTGGCTTCATCGAAAAGTTCTTTCGATATTGTTTCTGAGGTATTTCTCAAACTTGATATATATGGATCAGAAGTGTACAATAAGGTATGGAACACGTCTGTATTGGTAGCCGCTCTTGAACATTTTCTAGAATGATGAAGTCTAAACTTTTTGTAATCCTTGTTGCGGGATTCTTGAGCGTCTTCGGACAATTGTCCGATAGGTAATATAGCATAGTACTCAATGATTTTTCTCCGTGAATAAGTATTTTATGTACGGAGGAAGGCATATAATACCAATTATAATTATTTACGTACAGTTGGGCGGTACTATATGCGTATTCACCGAACTTTTTTGAATCAATAGCCATTCCAGATGACATAGTTTGTAGTATAATGTACATTCGTTTTATAAGTTCTACGTCTACACCTGTAATGTCTGCAGAGCAAGAGTAATTCTGAAAAAATCTCCGAGCTGTGTTGCCGTCATTACTATTTCCAGTGCCTTGTCGAGGTTTATCGATATGCAGTCCCATTTCCTCCCTAAACCGCTTTTGTACCAGTTTTTTCTTTTCGTCTTTGTTTTTTTTATTTTCTGGTGTAGTGGCTGACCACTTTTGGAAAGACAAGTTATAGGAAATGTGCAAAATCATCTCCATACTTCTAATCCAAGCGTGTAGTGTTGACAGTCCATATTGAAATGAACTTTCATTCACATCTCGTGTCCTAACTGCCTCTAAGTTATTCATTTGCCGAGGAGTAGCACCACAAATTGTACAAGAAGCGCTCGAAGGAGTTTCAGTTAAAACTTGTGCTACTTTACCATCAATCATGGTTAAAAATAGGTTATGAGTAATTTCAATTACTTCACCATTCTTATTTATCATGGAAGGAGACAGGTTTTCAATTTGATTTTTGATATCAGCCACAACAGAAGCGGTTTTTTCAGGAGTTTCTTTGGCAAATTCTATCAATATAGGTCTGCAATATCTTACGGATGAGCAAGTTTCATTTTTCCAAATAACAATATTAGTTGTCTCATCTATGAGTTTAATGGGTACAAGTGAAGCAATAAAAAGGTTCGCATCTGATGTGAAATCGCTTTCTTCGGGCAAAACTTGCTTGTATTCACTTTGCCCTGATGACCCGGCACAACCCCATTTGCAGAATAGTTTCAACTGTCTTAAACCGTTTTTGTAAACTGAACCAATTAGTAATATACGTGCCACAGTATGATCCAATAAGTCTTGCAGATTGACTTTTGCACTTATGTTAGTAATGGTTATGCTCGAATCTGGTGGGTAACACATCTTCTTCGCTTCGGCTAAAGTTGGATAAGAAGGAAACACTGAGCAGTTTTTGTCCGCCAAACAAATACGAAGTTTCCCATACTATTCTTTGTTAAGGTCTAAGTCAATAAATATCCGCAGTGCTTCTTCCTTTGTAAAAGGTATAACATCTTCAGGGTTCTCAGTTATGAATTTAAGAAACTTTTTCTTATCATTTTTTGACGCAGTTCGTATAATATTAACAATTGTGGCCTCCTCCGTCTCACCCATAGACCGCAACTCCTGAGTATATGCATTGAGCACACAGTCCAGTCCGTACTCTTGTATTAATTGCATGTTTTTTCGTTTCTTTGTTTTTTCTGAAGATGCTTCGTATGGTTTCGATGGTCTGCCACCTGCACTGCTTCCAGACGTATTAGGGTCATTAACTGTGACTCGACACTCCAGTGGAACACGAAATTCACCATTTAACCAGTCGACGTTATTACTTTCAAAGCGTTCTCTTTTCCGGGATGCATTTCTCCAGCGTTCGTTACATTTAGATACCAAGTTTCTTTGAATGTAGGAGACCACAGTATTCATATCCTCTGGTGACAAATTGAAATTTTCTTGCAAGTAGTTTTCTATATTATTCCCATTTATCAACAAATTGCACAACTCTCGTTTACTACAAACAAATTCACCCATTATTTTCAAATCAGATAACTTCTGTGAATATTTGAAAATAGGTATTAACTGCTTTTTTAAGGCAACTGAATTTCTGATGAACAACTGTGGATGTTTCAGGGTTCGCCTTTCTTTTATAGGCCAATGAATTAGTGCTATGTGCAAAAAGATAAGAAACTAATATTTGCACTCTTCCCATAACCAACCTGTTTTTAATTTGACCCTAATTGATATAGTGACCATATTTTATCAAATATGGTGGTCAAAACTATATCAAAACCACAAATAACTATAAATAATAATGACCATTTTATCAATTTGACCTTAATAGATAACAGATGATTATGTGAGCAGTAAAAAGATATTGGAAAAAAATTATCTCGCGATATGTTTTGGTACCGTGTCAGAAAAGGCGCAAGTATGCGCAACTTTTTTTTTTCTCCTTGTGTAAACTAATGTATAAAGATCGTAATACAACAAATATCTCGACAGCGGCAAACAGCGGTAAACGGGTAAGTCTCGTTAAAAAAAAAAGTAACCTGAAAATTATACCATCTTAAACTACATTGGTTAATTTTAATTTATTTATTTATTATATATAATATTATTTAAGAAACGTTATGAGGAGATTATAAGCATTTCAAAAATGTATAATACTTATACATTTATAAGAAAAACTTTCGAGTAATGTCTCGTTGAATTGTAGTAATGTATTGTGCCAAAATCACATCATTGAACATGAGTTAGCTTTGATGCCTTTTTATATACATTATGGTTAGCAAAAAATAATTAAAAAAATATAGAAAAGAAAGCTTATTTATAAGACTAAATTAATTAATTAGTTCTACTCCATAACAACGACTTTCACGTGAAACGGTTTTGAGATGGCCTTGTATGGGGCTTTCCCATAGTGCGTCGTACGGCGAGTTTCCACCCTTACGTTATTAACACCACTACGATCCGGACGAAGCGTTTCGCTTCCTCTTTTATAAGGCGTACGTCGAGGGACTGGAACAATTTGTTAGCGACGGTGTTTCCGTCACACTACAATTTGAGTGTCTTCAAGACTAGAGTGAATAGGCTCTTAATAAACTAGCGCGCTTTATCATCAAC
The DNA here is from genome assembly GCA_017933935.1 of Sesamia nonagrioides. Taxonomy (NCBI): domain Eukaryota; kingdom Metazoa; phylum Arthropoda; class Insecta; order Lepidoptera; family Noctuidae; genus Sesamia; species Sesamia nonagrioides. Next base: position 32,589 of record JADWQK010002217.1, read on the forward strand.
GATCGCATCACTGCTTACCACTAGGTGAGATTGCGGTCAATCAGTAGTTTATACTAATTAGTATAAAAAAAACATAATAATTTATATAAAAAAAAAACAATCGACGCATTCAAAAATCAACCTTTCAAAAATTAAGAAATGCTCTTTGTTCTAATAACTAAATTACTGTAGAATAGTTTTCTTTTTCTTTTTTTAATTTTTAATTGTTGTCTTTAATTGTTAAACTGTCAAAAAAATCTACAAGACGTACCTAAGTATTTCACATTTAAAAAAAAGCTTACATCCGAGCATCACAAAACCTCAAGCATTTCTTTCGACAATGAGTAGCACGATAACAGAGCATGTTTTGTGTTAATGAGAACAAAAAGTGACATTCAGACATAGACAAAGTGGCGCTAATACGTTTACACTTCTTATATTCGTCCATGTGTAGGTAGTCATGTTACAGGGAAAAGTACTTTTTCTACTCAGGTAAATATTCTTTGTTGTTTGTGTGCTGGACGTGTGTTAAAGGGCAATTTATATAAGCTAACAGTCCTATATCTTTTACAGTTGAGGAAAGTTATAAATGAGAGTTCATTAGTAAACGCTTAACATGCATATGTGGCTCCGACATAAAACATGGCTTTCTGTATTGGGGAAATTCTCCTGTTAGAGAAAATGCTTTTAAAACCAAAAAAAAAACATATTGTGTGAGTAGTATAACTGAACTTACTTAGACAGAATTATGCGAAGAAGTGTTTAAGAGGTAAAAATTTAACTCTGCCATCACTAATTTATGCTCACTACTAATTAAAAAAAAAATATGAAAACTTAAAAGCGCAACATAAAAATGTGGTATTCGAAATTAGATATAAAACAGTTAAAGATATTAGGGATACTATATTCTTAATTTAAAAATTATTAACAGTTTAGAAAAGTTTGTGAAAACATTTTCTTCTCCACCACCCCTTTCGAAATTCAAAAAAATATAAAACAATAACTTATTTTGAAACAAAAGTGAGTATATCTATTATTCGAATTTCGCTGTCGGAAAGTTAGTGCATATTACAATGTTACAGTGAAGTGGTGAAAAATGAGAAGCGTTCACACACTTATTCAAACACCACCAATTATTGGTTAGTGACGAAACTGTAAGAAGAAGCAGACCAGTTCTCGTTCCAGCTTTACGGTGTGGTAATCGCGGGCGGAGACTATTGTGGGCTCGAGAATATTTCTCATGAAGTGATGAGCATTGGACCAAGGTACTGTTTTCTGATGATTTTCGGTATGGATTTCATCCGAATTCACGAAGGGTTTGGCGAGTTCCTGGTAGATACAGCCGTCTCCAACATCCACAAGAAGTCAATTCATTTCAAGGCGGGACTATCATGGTATGGGTTGGTATTCGTATGGGTACGCGAACCGTTCTCATTTGGATAAGGGGGTGCGCAATGAGTTAGTGGAATCTGTGATTATTCCACAAATCAGACACAGGGTCCAAATGGGTCAGGAGCACCAACTCATGCACGGTAATGTCCAGTATCCATACGGCGTAGCTGATATCAACTGTGCTTAGGAAGCATGAAGTCGAGTTATGGACTGCACGCATGGAACATGTTACAACAAAGGGCTATGGTTAATTTTTCTCCAACTCTAATGACAGAAGAACAGCTCTTCCTGCATTTGAAAATAACCTTGGGCCTGATACCGCAGCTCGATTTGAATTTAAAATTTAATTTTGAGCATGAATGATGCCGAACTCAATGATTACTAAATTGAAAAGCCTTCTTTTGTTATTTTTTGCATCTTTTTAGGGTTCCGTACCTAGAAGGTAAGACGTGAATAGGGTTCCATTCACGAGACTTCGCTGTCAGTCTGTCCGTACGTCTACGTATGGTTATATTTTCAGATTAAAAATACAAAACTAAATTAAAATAAATATTGAAGGGGGCTGCCATACAACAAACACAGCTTTTTTTCGGTTTTAAAGATAATGGTACGGAACCCTTCGTGTGCGAGCCTGACTCGCACTTGGCCATATTTTTAATATATTTTTTTGTATAAATTATAAACTAGCGTTTGACCGCAATCCCGCCTGATGGTAAGCAGTGACGCAATCGTTGATGGTAAAGCACACTAGTTTATTAAGAGCTTATTCACTCTAGCCTTTAAGACACTCAAATTGTAGTCCGACGGAAACACCGCCGCTGTCAAATTGTTCCAGTCCCTCGATGTACACGGTATAAAGGAGGGGGCGAAACGCTTCGTCCGAATCGTAGTGGTGTTAACAGCGTAAGGGTGGAAACTAGCCGTACGATGGGTCGTCCGATGGTGAAACGGAGATGGGGGAATTAAATCATGCAATTCCATCGCACACCCCCCAAAATGCATCCTATAGAACACCGAAAGGCTGGCTACTCTACGCCCATGCTCTAGGCTTTGGAGACCATCTCGAGTTAATTAGGGTCACCAATCAGCCTCTTCGCACGCCTTTCCACTGAATCCAAAGTGGCCAGGTGACACTTAGCAGCACCTGCCAAAATGTGGCTGCAGTACTCCACACACGAACGGACCTGTGCTTTGTACAACATCAGAAGCTGCCCAGATGTGAAGTACTGCCGGACCTTTGCGATAACGCCAAGTTTCCTGGCAGCCACCCTGGCCTTGGACTCAATGAACCGCCCAAAGTTAAGGTTCGAGGAAATCTCAACTCCCAAGAGCTGAGGCGGTCGGAACACTCCAAGGACACATTCCGAAAAGTAGGGGCCAAGGTGAACGGGCTCCTTTTGGCGGTGAAAAGACACGCCTGTGTTTTGGCGGCATTGAATGCTACAAGATTGGCATTGCCCCATTCGGAGACTGCCTGTAGTGCAACACTAGTTCGCTCTACCATGGCCTCTCTTTCGGACCGATTTGATTCCTTAATAGCCCGAGCATCCGGCTGCTCTCCACAACTGTGCTGTCATATGCATATTGAATATAATTGAATTGAATTGAATTGAAAGCATAAACCAAAAAATAAACTTTTATTTCATATATAAATCAAAACGGTATGCGAAGCCAGGAGCACAGGCGTAGAGAACCCAGCCTGTCGGTGTTCTATAGGATGTATTTTGGAGAGTGTGAGCGGGAATCGCATGACTGAATTGCTCCATCTCCGTTGCATCATCGAACGACCTGATGTACAGCGAGTATCTGCCCTTACGTTGTTGACACTACTACGAGCCGTACAAAGCGGTTCACCTCGTCCTTAGTACGGCGTACATCGAAGGACTAGAACAATTCGCCAGCGGCGGTGATTCCGTCTGCCTACAATTTATGTTTATTCAAGGCTAGTGTAAATAACCTCTTAGGAAACTAGAGATTGCGGTCAAGCACGAGGTCTCAAAGTAAATGCAATACCATTTTTTATGTTGAAGAATATCAAGGCTGTACATTCAGAACCATCTACTATATCCATGGTAATAGATAGGCAAACAATTGTTCCTTCTGCCCTACATAACACACAATGTCCAAACCAAAACTTATGTATAAGCGAAAGCACTTACCAACAAAACTACAGACTATCGCTGAATAACGAGCTTAAATTCCGGACGGCGCTATGCAAATATGAGCATGTCCATATATTATGTAGTAGACAACGTAATATGATGTTCCCCCAAAATGTATTAGTTTAGCTCCTACCACTTATGTGCGCTTGGTACTTGCTTCGAAATTGTATGGGGTTGATGAATAAGAAGTTATGGTGCTACGTTGATTTATTTAAGAAAAAGATTGCGGTTTTGACCATGCTGGAAAAAGACTGTGATACACGTCATCCTCTCTATCATTTTGGTCCATCCATAGACTACCGCTACGGATCAACACTCTAATGTATTAAATATAGATGTGTCATAGTTACACACACATTTGTAATAGCCATCTTTGGCCTTTTTTGAGCAATGAGTTGACGAAGACAAACAGTAACATTATTATTATCAATTGGAATCATTTTGAAGCATATCGCTAATCCATTGCCAATATTCGAATAATCAAATCAAATCATTCATTTCAGAAACCTACACATAGCTTTTACGCAACTCAAATATACAAGATAAAATAAAAACACAAACATATAAACTAAAACAAAAAATACATATAATTGAAAAAACAAACAACAACCTCACACGGCAGCAATATGTCTGCAGTAGCATTGCTGGATGTAAAGACAATCCAGTCGGTTGGCAATCATAATAATGTGTTTCTGAATAACATAAATATTCGTATAGCCTACAGGTAGTTGTTCTGGGTCTGGGTGTTTGTGTATGTGTGTTTAAATTTTTGTGAATGCACTTACGGTACAGGAGAAATTTCTAGTGTGGGGCAAAGTTTTCTTTTTAGAAAAAAACTCAATGAATGTTTATGAAGTATCAAAATGAAACCCATCGTTACTGATAGTGTGTCTGGTAATTGTGAGGTATCGTATCTTCTAGGTTGTGGAAATCAGATTGGCAGTCGCTCTATCTGCACTATAATATTATATAGTGCTGTATATCCGTAACTACCAGTCATCAACATCATTATCAACCTTTTTTTTTATCGTTCGACTGCTGTGCACAGGTCTCCTCTCATACAGAGAAGGGTTGAGCAACCTAAGTTTTAAGTTAAGTTTTTTAGTTAAGTTAATCACCAATGCGGTTTGGCGATTTCAGACTTAAAGTCCAGGTTTCCTCGAGATATTTCCTTCACCTTGGAATCAGTCATTGGTGTCCAAGATATACTTAGAAAGCACATTCAGCTTAGAAAACTTACATGTACCAATGTACCTAAGTTTTCTATGTTAAATGTACTTTCTTGTCTGAACTGGAATGGAACCCGCACACTCATACTTGAGAGGTTGAGGAGAGGCTGTTGTTTTAACCACTAGGCCACCACAACTTAACAACCAGTCAGATTTCAAAAATTATTAGTGCATTTCATAGCCCTGTTCTTGAGGAAGGTTATAGGTGAATTAACATCACGCCACTTTGGAACCTAGGAAAATGAAAAAAATAGAAAGTATACTGAGCGAAATGAAGTTGTGGCACGGTCCAGCGATACGATGCGATGCACCGAAATTTCACACGGACAAAGTTGCGGCCAAAAGATAGTGTAAAATTATTGTAACGCTACCAATCAGCTTCAAGTCTAAGTAGCACTCTAATTATGTAACACACTATTGATATTAATTGGAATCATTTTGAAGCATATTGCTAATCCATTGCTCTATATGTTCCAAGATTCTGTCTGCTCTACAAGGTAAATTACGCAATGAATGTTGTTGAACTGTCAACATGAAACCCATTGTAATTCATAGTGTGTTACGTAATTACCCTACAGATCATTAGTTAAGAAGTTGACGCAACCATAGATAGGAGAAGTCTAGCTAGAAGAAGAAACACAAATTACAAAACTGTTATTAGGTACATCTTTCGTTGGCGATCGGAATTATGTACCAAACCTCTTTTGAGCACAGCTTATAATCCCGTATCTTTGGGACAGCGTTGACCGATATACCCTGTATGCAGTGATAGAGGTATCGCTACTGATACTAAGCGCTACCGGCATGGCTGCGTCGAACTATATAAGCGGAAAAATCTGCTGCAGACTTAGGAAGGGATAGAGGTGGAGGACATATAAATTATGTTGTTTAAATCAAATTGACGTCATTTCAATTTAAAGAAATATCAACTTTAGTTCAGTGCAAATTAAGTTCATTTCACAGTGACCAACACTATTGTGCGAACCTCAAAATCAAAATCACGCCGGTGTTACCAATGTGCGAACCTGTGTTCGCAATATAATTTGCTTTACTTTACTCGATATCTCTTTTATTTTGGTGAGAGGGTCCTATACTATTAATGAGTTGCTGGACCAATTTACATATAGGTACATTCAATTGATCAAAATTCCCAAATGCTAACGCGTATACTCTAGTCGGCACGTGCGCAGTAACTGGCGACTCAGTTCATTCGTCACACATGCTTTCCAAAATCGCTGACAGGCAACATTCAGCCTACATTGGTCCCTACACTATGGAGGAAATTAAGAAAATATTTTTGAAATTTTAACGTAAGCTGAACTTTATTGATAAAATTAGAAAAAAAAATCAGTAACTTTTCCATAAACTCGCTTGTTTACATTTTTGGCAAAAGTGTAACAACATTTTTTTTTTTGTAATGATTTTTTAGTTTTTTTGGACGTGGAATCACGCGAGAGACCGTGGCTTTGTTTCTGTAATTACGGTATTCAACCGGTTAAAAGATGAGCTAAGTTGGTCTTGTATCAATCAAGTCTTTTTAGATATTTCGAAAGTAAATTTCCCACAGACACATATAATGACAAATTCAAATCAAATTATTTTATTTGGCACAGTAAATAATAATAATATTACTGCGTTGCATGCTGCTCTCAAACATACAAATATTAAACAGACATTGCATGAAAAATGATGATGATGAATTTTAAATGTAAAATTAAAATTATAATAAAATAAGTGTAAAGTATAACTAAAATAAAATAAAAATAAAAGACGATGAAAGATCAAAAAAAAAATAATATTAATAATACCTTTTATATTATAATTATTGTAATAATTACTATTATTATTAAAAAAAATGTTTCAGTTGGTTTTTGACTAAAGCTGAATTTAGAGAGCCATTTCATAAACACATCATTTTTCGGAAATAAATTTAAGACAATTCTGAAAAAAACATTAAAAAATTCCGAGATCAAATGTCAAAATGAAATTTAGAGCTATTTTTGTCAAATGGAGACTTAGATGACGCTGTGAATGTTTATAAAATACTACAAATAATAAACATGAGATTGTATGGGGTTTCTTTTTAAAAAAGCTGTGGATTTGTTTTAACGAATACTGCCACTTTGTAAATATACTTATGGTGATTAATGATACAGGCCTATGAGCCCTTTTGATAACTTAAGTTGCATGTAGGCTATCTGTTGGGACAGACTCACCCAAAGCTGCAGTGGCTCTTTCTTCAACATACCTTCCAGACATGACCCTGTATTATTAGACCCACACGTACAGTTCCAATAATATAATGTTTGGACTTTATAAAAGACCATGACTACTGAGTTTGTTCGGCATTTCTTTTCAGAGATCAATTATCTGAGAAATGTGAGATAAATCCAGTTTAAAAATAATTAGCTATTGACAAACATAGCATTAAAAGGCTTATTTTGTTTACAGCAAACATTTCATTGATTGCCTCTGGTCCTTGATTTTATAGCAGGCGACACAAAGATGTTACTGTTTTAAAAAAAATATCTGGTTATAAAATCCATACTTAATATTATAAATGCAAAAGTAACTCTGTCTGTCTGTCTGTCGGTCTGTCTGTCTATCTGTCTGTTACGCTTTCCCGCTTAAACCTCTCAACCGATTTTGATGAAATTCCGCACAGATAATCTTCAGACCCTGAGAAAGAACATAGGCTACCTTTTATCTCGGAAAAATTTGATATTCTCGAGGGAAATCTAAAAAGCGCGATATAATCGAACTCCACGCATGCGAAGCCGTGGGCGGAAAGCTAGTACATATATAAATCTCCTCTCCCTGCGCACTAAAATGCCTTGTTTTTTTGGCAAGAAAAACATGATGTGTTCATGTTATCTTGTCAAAGGAACCACGAGAAAATTGTATGGGTTTACAAGAATAGTGCCCTTACCATTCTCCAATCATCACTAACACAACTTAATACCAATCTCACAAACTAAACAAGTAAGTACTTACATTACAATGAGGTTAGCTATAGACACAAACTTGCGTTATTGATACATTGTTTGTTGCACACGAGGCGACTCCAGCAAGCGACACAATTCACTTAGTTAGCAAGCAGTAACAAGTTGTCACAAGTTGTCAGTCGCCTGGGAACAATACTGGGCTTCTAAGTTGTCGTTTCAAGTTGGGTAGTTATTATAATATTTACCGGAGTAAGTAGGCGTTAAGTATGATAGTTAAAGATGGGTTGGGAACATGGTATTGTCTGTTTTTTGTTTTATATTATACTAGAGTAGGTTTAGTCAACTCCATTCCAGTTGTGAGTAAGTATGTATGTTTCAGAGTCATGTCACGTTGTATCGTGATACTGCTTTACCAGGTACCTAAGTGATACTGCTGTATCTGGTTAGCAGAAAGCCTATACTAATATGGTTTTTTTCTTATATAAACATTGCCCCACACTAGGAATTGTTCCTATATCCTGGGTGCGTTTACAAACATGTAAATACACTCACACAAAACAACAGCCTGACCCGAAACAGATACTTGCAGGTCATATAAATATTTGTTCCGTTCGGGATTCGAACTCGCGACCTTTTTTTGACAGCACTCAATCTGTTAACCACTGTGCTAACCGGGCTGTCAGATTCTGTGCTTCTCGCGTTATATATAAGTAAGATATATAGCGCGTATAGTTAAGATAATTCTAGCTAAGAATACATAGGCATTCGGCCACTCTACGTCAGTAATTTGAACATTCACTCTTTTTTTTGTGATATATTCGTTCATATTAGTGTTAAGGTTTTGATACTTTTTTATTATTCGAGACATTTGTTGATTCATAAAACAAATACTGTATTTCCCTCAAAAAAAAAAAGAAGAAAATATATGATCATTGAATGATTGATTCTTATTCAGCATAGTGTAAGGCGTGTTCCCTGGCCCGGCTTTCAAACTTGCTTGTTGATATTGATGCATAGTTTATGCTCGCCTCGGCGTGGAACAACACCCATGCACTTACCTAAAGTGTTTTTATTAAATTTCGTGTGTTTGGGGAAGTTACAAGTTTTATCCATTAACATTGTGTAGTGTGTTTTACTATTTACGAGCTTTTGTTAATCACAACAATTGAATAATGCCTTACAATGGAAAATACGCTATTTCTGCATTAGCTACGCTACATCTTCTCATTGTCCAAGATACCACAGTGTGTGTTGCCAATGATGACTTACGGAACTGAAACGTGGTCGCTCACAATGGGCCTCATACGAAGGCTCAGAGTAACACAAAGGGCAATGGAAAGAGATATGCTAGGAGTTTCTCTGCGTGATCGAATCAGAAATGAGGAGATCCGCAGAAGAACCAAAGTCACCGACATAGCTCTGCGAGTCGCTAAACTTAAGTGGCAGTGGGCAGGGCACATTGCTCGTAGAACCGATGGCCGATGGGGCAGTAAGGTTCTGGAGTGGCGGCCACGTACTGGAAGACGCAGCGTAGGGAGGCCCCCAACAAGGTGGACCGATGACCTGGTGAAGGTCGCGGGAAGCCGATGGATGCGGGCAGCACAAGACCGGTCAGCGTGGAAAGCCTTGGGGGAGGCCTTTGTCTTTAGCAGTGGACATCTATAGGCTGAAGAAGAATGGAAAATAGCTCGCAGAAGGCAGCAGTGCCAGCCCAGGGGTAACCAGTGCGACTCACAAGTTGTAGTTTCAAACCCAGACATTTGTATCCAGGTTTTACTTTGGAAAAATAATTCATAACCTCTGCTTTCAAGACGATGAAAACATTGCAAAGAAAACTTTATATCATAGAATTTTTGGTCTTATCAGAAGAATCTTTCGTAGGTATGTGACGTCTACCAAGCTATACTGGGTCCAGCCCCTCCCCCCATCCCTCCTACTGGAAGAAAAAAGGCTTGTTTCCCAGACCCGGGAACAGTAGAGGCTGATTAAGATATGAAAAAAAGTTTAAAATTGGGTCTTTTATATTTGATTGTATTGAGTTAACTTTTATGATATTGAAAGAGTTGTAAAATATACTTTTTAATTTCTTTTTTTTTTGTAAGTTATAAACTAGTGCTAGACCGCAATCCCGCCTGATGGTAAGCAGTGATTCTCTAGATTCGCAGTGATCTAGACTTGCAAACACTCAAATTCTAGTCCGACGGAAACACCGCCGCTGGCAAATTGTTCCAGTCCCTCGATGTACGCGGTATAAAAAAGGAGGCAAAATGCTTCATCCGGATCGTAGTGGTGTTTTTCTTTCTAAGTATATAAATCACCAGTCTATAATCTTCTGAACCCTTCACGATACCAGCGTAGTATCGCATTCGGCATTAGCATACGTGTACCGATGAACCATGTCTGTACCGGGAGAGGGTGAAGTGGAGGGTGGAGGTGAGGGGTACCTTGGGGCAAATGGAATCTTCTGTGAAGGTGGTTCAAGTTGCTGTGGCGTTGATGCGTTCTTTGTGACGTCAAAGCACGTATATACTTGAGAATAATATATTATTTATTTCTTCTTTTTGTTTGTATATAGACCGTTTTGAAGTTTAGTTGCAGTAAGTTAAGTATTTGAAGAGCTCTTTTAATAGGCTCCGGTAAAGTTATTACTAAGTGATATAGTAAATTATGCTGTCTTATGGCTTAAACGTTCCATCAAGAATGCTAATATTTCTCAAAATGAAGGAAGTTATAGTATTTTTTATTATATTGCCACTGAGATTAGAAAGTAAATGTTTTAAAACACGGAAATCACTCCTCAGATACTTTACAGACTACTCAATTTAATTTCCAAAACTGAAGGGCATCAAAATGCAAAAACTGAAATTTACAGCTAAATATAGACATCGTATCTCGCATTTAAGTCTCTACATCTCGTAACTTCTACCGCGACAGAACTCTGCCTATTCAACAAGCTTCCTTTTGATGGAGTCGCTGAGCGCCGATGTGTTTTAATTCATAAAGTGGCTCGACGCGAAATGATCACTATTCATACCTTTACTAGACTAAATAAAAACACGCAGAAGTACAACTTCATTATGTGACATTAAATAATCATCATTTATTTCAAGTAACACTGACTCATATACAATTAATACACACACAGTCACATTACACATAGAACACTCAAAAAATTAAACCACACAGTTAAAAAAAAGGGTTATCATGGTATAGTCATGTGATACGTAAAGAATAAGGAAAATGTTGAAGTAGAGAATCTTTCACGAAGTTTATTGCAATATGTAGTTAATATTACCTGAACAACCTGATTTTGAATTTTTTAGGTGTTAATGTAAATCGCGATGAAAGTTCTTCTTCTTCTTCTTCAGCCTATAGACGTCCACTGCTGGACAAATGCCTCCCCCAAGGCTCTCCATGCTGACCGGTCTTGTGCTGCCCGCATCCATCGGCTTCCCGCGACCTTCACCAGGTCATCGGTCCACCTTGTTGGGGGCCTCCCTAGGCTGCGTCTCCCAGTACGTGGCCGCCACTCCAGAACCTTACTGCCCCATCGGCCATCGGTCCTACGAGCAATGTGCCCTGCCCACTGCCACTTAAGTTTAGCGACTCGCAGAGCTATGTCGGTGACTTTGGTTCTTCTGCGGATCTCCTCATTTCTGATTCGATCACGCAGAGAAACCCCTAGCATAGCTCTTTCCATTGCCCTTTGTGTGACTCTGAGCCTTCGTATGAGGCCCATTGTGAGCGACCACGTTTCAGTTCCGTAAGTCATCACTGGCAACACACACTGGTCAAACACTTTAGTCTTGAGACACTGTGGTATCTTGGACGACGAGAAGACGTAGCGTAGCTTCCCGAACGCTGCCCAACCGAGCTGGATTCGCCGAGACACCTCTTTCTCGAAGTTGGACCTACCTAGTTGGACTTTCTGTCCCAGGTATATATACTCGTCAACAACTTCGAGTGCAGAGCAACTAACTACAATTGGAGTGGGTGCGACATGAGAGTTCGACATGATCTTCGTCTTATCCATGTTCATTTTTAGACCCACTTGCTGGGAAGCTCTGCTGAGGTCATTGAGCATTTTGCCCAAGTCTTCCAGGGTCTCAGCCATGACCACGATATCATCTGCGAAACGGAGATTAGTGATGTACTCGCCGTTGATGTTGATGCCAAGTCCTTTCCAGTCCAGGAGCTTGAAGACATCTTCCAACGCAGCAGTGAATAATTTAGGAGATATGACATCTCCTTGTCTCACTCCACGCTGCAGTTGGATCGGTTTCGAGTTCTGATCCTGGAGACGGACTGACATGGTGGCGTTTTTGTATAAACACTTTATCACCTCAATGTATCGATGGTCAATTTGGCACCGCTGGAGAGACTGTAGCACCGCCCAAGTCTCAATCGAATCGAAGGCCTTCTCATAGTCCACAAACGCCAAGCATAGTGGTTTGTTATACTCCTCGGACTTCTGTATAACTTGCCGCAGCGTATGAATATGGTCTATGGTGCTAAAGCCTTTTCGGATGCCTGCTTGTTCGGGAGGCTGGAAGTCGTCGAACCTGCGAGCGAGACGATTCGTGATGACCCTAGAAAACAGCTTGTAGACATGGCTCAGGAGGGATATCGGTCTGTAGTTTTTCAGGAGGGTATTGTCACCTTTTTTGAAAAACAAAACCACCACGCTCCTGTGCCACGCGTTAGGCGTTTCGCCTTTAAGAATGACGGAATTAAATAGCTTCTGAAGCGCTTTAAGAACCGGTTTGCCACCCGCTTTCAGAAACTCAGCCGTAATTCCATCATCTCCAGCCGCCTTATCGTTCTTGAGCTGTTTCAGGGCCATACCAATCTCGTACAGGCTGACGTCCGGGATATCGTCGGTGTAGTGTCGAGTTAGTCTGGCTCTAGGATCATTAGCCAGGCTTACAACAGGTGCGTGTGTTGATATGTATAACTCTCCGTAGAATTTCTCAATCTCACCCAAAAGCTCGGGCTTGGAAGTGACGATCCTACCATCCCCAGTCTTCAGCTTCGCAAGTAGGCTCTGTCCAACAGACAACTCTCGTGCGAACACTTTGGAGCCTTTGTTCCGCTCGATAGCCTCTTTAATACAATTTGTATTAAATTGGCGTATATCGCGAGCCAGAGACTTTGAGATTTGTCTGTTAAGGCATCTGATACGCGAAGCGTCATCAGGGGATTTTAAGATCACCTTCCGTCTTTCTTCCATTAGCCGGCGGGTGGGACCGGAGATCTTCTTCTGTCCTTTTGAACGGAGGGTTTTGTAGAACTTAGACCCTTCCGTTTGGAGAGTTTCCACAAACCTGTTGTTGTAGTCGTCCACATCTACGCATTCACCGAGGCATTCGAAGCGGTCTTGTAGTTCGATCTGAAAGCTCTCGGGGTTTTGGAGTTGTGTTGACGCTGGACGGAGCGTAGACTTCATAAGTCGAGAGCGTTCGAGCCTAATGTTGAGGTTCAAGATGCCTCTAACAATACGGTGATCACTCCCGGTTTTAACCGCATGGACCACGGAGACATTGTTGAACACTTGCCTTCTCGTTGATATTATGAAGTCTATCTCGTTTTTGGTCTGACCATCGGGGCTGAGCCAGGTCCACTTGCGGTGCAATGGTTTCTTGAAAAAAGAATTCATCGCAAAGAGTCCTTCCTTTTCCATGAAATCCATTAGCATCTGACCTCTGGGATTCGGATTTCCAACTCCAAATTGCCCCACTTTCGTCTTGTCCGCCTCTCGCATGCCCAGTTTTGCGTTAAAGTCCCCCATGACAATGGTGTAGTGGATTTTGGAGGAATGTATGGCTCTACTGACGTCCTCATACATAGCCTCCACCTCATCGTCAGAGTGTTTAGACGTCGGGGCGTAGACCTGTATAACCTTTAACGTATATCGTTTTGTTATTCTGAGTACCAGGTACGCCACCCGAGTCGAAAAGCTCCCGACTTTAACAACGTTGTTCACGAGGGACTTGTGGACAATAAACCCGACGCCACCCTGGGACAGCTGGTGGCCTTCCCGGAAATAGAGCAGGTTGCCAGACTTCAGGATTATCGAGTCCTCTCCCTCTCTTCGGACTTCAGATAACCCCACAATGTCCCAGCGCAACCGCCTCAGTTCTTCCTCCAGTTCGACAATCTTCTCATCGGTCCGTAGTGTGCGCGTGTTAAATGTTGCCAGGGCCAAAGGTCGTCGTTGGTGATGGTAGCCGGATCTCTGCCGGAGATTCTTAGCACCCATTGCTCCGCCGTAACCAAGTCCGCTACCGTAGACTGGAATAGCGGAGCTGCCGGGGACTAGGGGCCTGGGCTGTATCGTGTGCATCATTGGGGGGGTTTGCCATAATCCCCACGCTTGGCAAGCGGGTTGGGGATCGCAGTGATTTAATATTACACAGGAGAAGCGCTGCTGCCCGCTTCCCTGGTGATTTCCCTTAGTCGCCTCTTACGACACCCACGGGAGGATATGGGTTGGTACTATTCTAAGCCCGGCACCACACGGGGCGGTGCGAGGCGATGAAAGTTATTGTATATTAATTATAACCAAAGAAACAATGTACGGAGCGTGTGAGAGATAAAAGATTTGGCTAGATAGGGGAGAACTACTAAAATGTTTGATAGGTATAGAAGAAAAGGACGTTACGCCGATCATAGATGAATTTGAATAAGGGCAAGAAAACGATGAGTTTTCTCTAAATTTTTATAATATTGCAAAATAGTATAAGGTTTTTGAAGGTATTGGGATTTTTTAATCCGGACCAGAGAGATATTGTCCTTTTAGACCTCATAAAATAAGGCACAAACATTCTGAACGTATCTGCTTGCTGTCACCTGCCTGCTCCGCGGGTGTTTGATATATATTTTTATCTGTATTGCCGCCTCTCCATCGGAAAATCTTTCAGTTACCATTAGATCTGTCGAGTGGCTTATTTATTGCTTTTTGTTTTATATTCACGCGTTTTTCTTTCTATGGGGAACCAAGGGAAGGAAGTTGTTTGAATAAAGCCTTCAAAGTGTGTTTTTAACTGTGATACGTCACGTGTAAGCTTTCTCAGAATGTTTGTGTAAGATCATTGAGTGCCAGGATTTTTTTAAACGGAGTTTCTTTTATCTTCTTTGGCGCATTGATATTGATGCTTCAACATTTTAGAATAAATCAATCTTTTATTATTGGCGATGTTGCGAGAAAAGTGAGCTCATAATGTCGCTTTAGTAATACATAGTTATTTAGATCAAGCTAAGATAGAATTACTTATACGAATACCAAGAATCAGGTTCACACTAAGGGCGGTGAAAAGAGCTATGTTCAGAGTTTCTCTGCCTGGTGGAAGTAGGCAGCACAAGACCGGTCATCATAGAATAGCCCTGGAGGGAGGCCTTTGTCTAGCAGTGGACCTCTATAGGCTAAGAAGAAGAAGAAATTAGAATTTGGATTACTTTTTAACCCTCCCGCTCGCAGATGTTCACATTGACGTACTCCCTTTCGCTCGCGAACATGGCAGCGGCAGAAATAACCGAAATCGCAATAGTTTGGACTTTTCCCTCCTATTATGTTATGGGGCACTATTTTTCATTGAAACTTTCAGGTTTTGTTGAGGAATAAACAAGGAATGCATTTTTTTTTTACTGATTGCGAAATAAATACAATAGCTTACATAAATGGCGTACACAAGATACCAATTATAATTCTCAGCACGAAAGCCCAGTAACAATTTCCAACACATTTTATTTACTTGCCTTTACTTTTACACCATAAATTATATATTTTGTATGCTTCTTCTGGTTATAAACTATAATAAAATAATACATACCTTTTTATCCTCAAAAATACACCAAAAATACCCAAAAACACAAGAGCACCGAAATTTTGGTTCACACGCTTCCAAGGACAAACTTTGTAGACAGATTTCTTTGTTTTTTTACTGGCTTGAGTACGGGGTCCAGGTACTAAATTAAAGAGCGATATTTTCTCCTTTTCTTTCTCATAGACATCATATGTCAAGAAAAAGACAAAACATTATTATAACCCGATGTTTGACTTGACAGCACACATGCACACGTGCACACATGTGTTCAACACGTGCACACATGTGTTCACGTCCCGAGTGGAAGGTAGTAAAATTAAGCGTGCACACATGTGTTCACATCCGAGTCAGAGGGTTAAGTATGGTTCCATCCATACTAATATTATAAATGCAAAAGTAACTCTGTCTGTCTGTTACGCTTTAACCTCTTAACCGATTTTGATGAAATTTGGCACAGACAATCTTTAGATCCTGAGAAAGAACATAGGCTACCTTTTATCCCGGAAAAATTTGATGTTCTCGAGGGAAATCTAAAAAGCGCGATATAACCGAACTTCACGCGGGCGAAGCCGCAGGCGGAAAGCTAGTTCTATATAAATTATAAAAAGCCTGTAATTTGAAACAATGGGATGTACAAGTTATGTTTAACTATTAATTATGCAAATATCTGTTTGCATGAATATGAATATTTGCACTGCTCTGGTCGTCCCTCAGAAAGCACGTTAATCCGTTGGTCCCGTTTGCCATAAAAACATCTAATGGCAGTCGTTACGGATTGTTGGAGCCCTCAAAAAGTCCAACAATAATTTTTTTTTTTTTACATATTATAAACCAGCGCTTCACCGCAATCCTGCCTGATGGTAAGCAGTGACGCAATCGTTGATGGTAAAGCGCACTAGTTTATTAAGAGCCTATTCACTCTAGCCTTGAAGACACTCAAATTGTAGTCCGATGGAAACACCGCCGCTGGCAAATTATTCCAGTCCCTCGATGTACGCGGTATAAAGGAGGAGGCGAAACGCTTCGTCCGGATCGTAGTGGTGTTAACAACGTAAGGGTGGAAACCAGCCGTACGACGGGTCGTCCGCTGGTGGAACGGAGATGCGGGGAATTAAATCATGCAATTCCTTCGCACACTCCCCGAAATGCATCCTGTAGAACACCGAAAGGTTGGCTACTCTACGCCTGTGCTCTAGGCTTTGGAGACCAACTCGAGTTAGATCAGGGTCACCAATCAGCCTCTTTGCACGTCTCTCCACTGAATCCAAAGTGGCCAGGTGACACTTGGCAGCACCAGCCCAAATGTGGCTGCAGTACTCCACACACGAACGGACCTGTGCTTTGTATAACATTAGAAGCTGCCCAGGTGTGAAGTACTGCCGGACCTTTGCGATAACGCCAAGCTTCCTGGCAGCCACCTTGGCCTTGGACTCAATGAACCGCCCAAAGTTAAGGTTCGAGGAAATCTCAACTCCCAAAAGCTGAAGGCGGTTGGAACACTCCAAGGACACATTCCGAAAAGTAGGGGCCAAGGTGAACGGGCTCCTTTTGGCGGTGAAAAGACACGCCTGTGTTTTGGCGGCATTGAATGCTACAAGATTGTCATTGCCCCATTCGGAGACTGCCTGCAGTGCAACACTCGTTCGCTCAACCATGGCCTCTCTTTCGGACCGGATTGATTCCCTACTAGCCCGAGCATCCGGCAGGTATCTCTCTACAACTATGCTGTCATCTGCATACCCATAGATACCGGGCATCAGCAGATCGTTAATATGCAGCAGGAACAGAGTTGCAGAGAGAACAGACCCCTGAGGAACACCGGCATTAGTTGACATGGGCTCAGAAGAGCATCCGTCGACAACAACTCGGAGAGACCGTTCAGTCAGGAAGTCTTTTACCCAGCCAGTCAGGCTAGGGGAAATGCCGTACGCTGGAAGCTTACTCAAAAGGCCAGCGTGCCATACCCGGTCGAAGGCCTTCGAGACATCTAGGGAGACAGCAATCGCTTCCCCATTCTTCTCGAGGGCCTCGCCCCACAAGTGAGTGGCATTCACTAGTAGGTCCCCAGTTGACCGATTGCGGCGAAACCCGTACTGTCGGTCACTGAGGAGATCGTTACCTTCCAGGTATGCCAAGAGGCGCGAGTTCAATACACGCTCCATAATTTTGCAAAGTATGTATGTGATCGAAATCGGCCGATAGTTCAGATAGGCAGGATCGGCACGACTACCCTTCATGGGCACGGGCTGCACGTTAGCAAGCTTCCAGGACTTGGGCACTATACCAGTCCTAAATGAGAGGCGATACAAGCGCGTCAATACAGGAGACAACTCGGCCGCACATGCTTTAAGAACAATCGCTGGTATACCATCCGGACCACTAGTCTTGTTCACGTCCAGACGACACAGTACTCTCAGAAACTCCTTGTTTCTAATGCGAACCTCAGGCATTGAAGCTCCGCAATGAGGTAAATTAGGTGCAGTAGCACTGCCAGTATCAAGACGCGAATTATGGGCAAAGAGAGAAGCAAAGAGACCTGCTTTCTCTCTCGCCGTATGAGCCAGTGTTCCATCAGGCCTAACCAGCGGAGGC
>JADWQK010001962.1:0-40353 GCA_017933935.1 Sesamia nonagrioides
TCAGTAGGTATACTGAATAATAAGCATTGGTCAGTATCAACATTCATTTAGTTGTAGTTGTAGTGATGTCTAGTCAGCTTGCACCTCGGACACCTCACTAGGAATACTGAACAATAAGCATTGGTCAGTATCAACATTCATTTAGTTGAAGTTGTAGTGATGTCTAGTCAGCTTGCACCTCGGACACCTCACTACGAATACTGAACAACAAGCATTGGTCAGTATCAACATTCATTTAGTTGTAGTTGTAGTGATGTCTAGTCAGCTTGCACCTCGGACACCTCACTAGGAATACTGAACAATAAGCATTGGTCAGTATCAACATTCATTTAGTTGTAGTTGTAGTGATGTCTAGTCAGCTTGCACCTCGGACACCTCACTAGGAATACTGAACAATAAGCATTGGTCAGTATCAACATTCATTTAGTTGTAGTTGTAGTGATGTCTAGTCAGCTTGCACCTCGGACACCTCAGTAGGTATACTGAACAATAAGCATTGGTCAGTATCAACATTCATTTAGTTGTAGTTGTAGTGATGTCTAGTCAGCTTGCACCTCGGACACTACTAGGTATACTGCACAATAAGCATTGGTCAGTATCAACATTCATTTAGTTGTAGTTGTAGTGATGTCTAGTCAGCTTGCACCTCGGACACCTCAGTAGGTATACTGAACAATAAGCATTGGTCAGTATCAACATTCATTTAGTTGTAGTTGTAGTGATGTCTAGACAGCTTGCACCTCGGACACCTCACTAGGAATACTGAACAATAAGCATTGGTCAGTATCAACATTCATTTAGTTGTAGTTGTAGTGATGTCTAGTCAGCTTGCACCTCGGACACCTCACTAGGTATACTGAACAATAAGCATTGGTCAGTATCAACATTCATTTAGTTGTAGTTGTAGTGATGTCTAGTCAGCTTGCACCTCGGACACCTCAGTAGGTATACTGAACAATAAGCATTGGTCAGAATCAACATTCATTTAGTTGTAGTTGTAGTGATGTCTAGTCAGCTTGCACCTCGGACACCTCAGTAGGTATACTGAACAATAAGCATTGGTCAGTATCAACATTCATTTAGTTGTAGTTGTAGTGATGTCTAGTCAGCTTGCACCTCGGACACCTCACTAGGAATACTGAACAATAAGCATTGGTCAGTATCAACATTCATTTAGTTGTAGTGATGTCTAGTCAGCTTGCACCTCGGACACCTCAGGAATACTGAACAATAAGCATTGGTCAGTATCAACATTCATTTAGTTGTAGTTGTAGTGATGTCTAGTCAGCTTGCACCTCGGACACCGCACTAGGAATACTGAACAATAAGCATTGGTCAGTATCAACATTCATTTAGTTGTAGTTGTAGTGATGTCTAGTCAGGTTGCAACTCGGACACCTCACTAGGTATACTGAACAATAAGCATTGGTCAGTATCAAAATTCATTTAGTTGTAGTTGTAGTGATGTCTAGTCAGCTTGCACCTCGGACACCTCACTAGGTATACTGAACAATAAGCATTGGTCAGTATCAACATTCATTTAGTTGTAGTTGTAGTGATGTCTAGTCAGCTTGCACCTCGGACACCTCACTAGGAATACTGAACAATAAGCATTGGTCAGTATCAACATTCATTTAGTTGTAGTTGTAGTGATGTCTAGTCAGCTTGCACCTCGGACACCTCAGTAGGTATACTGAACAATAAGCTAGTCAGCTTGCACCTCGGACACCTCACTAGGAATACTGAACAATAAGCATTGGTCAGTATCAACATTCATTTAGTTGTAGTTGTAGTGATGTCTAGTCAGCTTGCACCTCGGACACCTCACTAGGTATACTGAACAATAAGCATTGGTCAGTATCAACATTCATTTAGTTGTAGTTGTAGTGATGTCTAGTCAGCTTGCACCTCGGACACCTCACTAGGAATACTGAACAATAAGCATTGGTCAGTATCAACATTCATTTAGTTGTAGTTGTAGTGATGTCTAGTCAGCTTGCACCTCGGACACCTCACTAGGAATACTGAACAATAAGCATTGGTCAGTATCAACATTCATTTAGTTGTAGTCGTAGTGATGTCTAGTCAGCTTGCACCTCGGACACCGCACTAGGAATACTGAACAATAAGCATTGGTCAGTATCAACATTCATTTAGTTGTAGTTGTAGTGATGTCTAGTCAGGTTGCAACTCGGACACCTCACTAGGTATACTGAACAATAAGCATTGGTCAGTATCAAAATTCATTTAGTTGTAGTTGTAGTGATGTCTAGTCAGCTTGCACCTCGGACACCTCAGTAGGTATACTGAACAATAAGCATTGGTCAGTATCAACATTCATTTAGTTGTAGTTGTAGTGATGTCTAGTCAGCTTGCACCTCGGACACCTCACTAGGAATACTGAACAATAAGCATTGGTCAGTATCAACATTCATTTAGTTGTAGTTGTAGTGATGTCTAGTCAGCTTGCACCTCGGACACCTCACTAGGAATACTGAACAATAAGCATTGGTCAGTATCAACATTCATTTAGTTGTAGTTGTAGTGATGTCTAGTCAGCTTGCACCTCGGACACCTCAGTAGGTATACTGAACAATAAGCATTGGTCAGTATCAACATTCATTTAGTTGTAGTTGTAGTGATGTCTAGTCAGCTTGCACCTCGGACACCTCACTAGGAATACTGAACAATAAGCATTAGTCAGTATCAACATTCATTTAGTTGTAGTTGTAGTGATGTCTAGTCAGCTTGCACCTCGGACACCTCACTAAGAATACTGAACAATAAGTGGTGAAGGTAATAAGGTGGGTTTTACTTTGTACGGGATATTTAGAATTAAAAGACGTGTGTTCCACTGTAAGTGTATTGTGCGACTAAGTAAGGTTCAAATTGAATGAGTATTAAATAACAGTAAGACATGCATAACTATGGCTAAGTAAAGAGCGTAGAACGCCCCAACATACCGCCCACCAAAAGGCCTATAGGACTTTTAAGAAACAATGATATAAAAGTAAGTATGAGATTACAACACAACAACGTTATATAAATCTGTAGGTGGGGGTAGTAAAATTAATGTTTAGACATGCATATAACAACTATTAACTAACTAATACAGCATTTTAAAATATAGCCAATTTTAAACAGAATTAATTAGCAAACAAGTTAATTACATTTCTCATACTTAAAACAAATTTTAATTTTCATTTAGAGAAGATTCTAGAATTATTGGGTGTTTCCGGTCTTCTGGTAAATTTGCGTCTCTGAGTCTACCGCCCACCCTGAGGATATGTTTATCGTCAAGAAAGGGGTTGAGGGATCGCAACGGACTTCTCCTTTTCACTTGTTTATTTCCCTTTAATCTTTCTATTTCTTCCGGATATTCTTCTCTTTGAACCTTTTCTATACAAATTGTCAGTGCGTCTTCTAATTCCTGTGTTGTTATTTGTTTCAGTTCTTATGTATACTGCTGCAGCGTAAGCCCTGATGGAAGCGTCACTGAATCCATGTATTTGTATATTTGTTTTGTTTGTTTCTACGATACCAAGCCATCTGGTCACTTGTATGTCATTTACATCAGCAAAATCTGTTCTTATTCGAATCCACTCTTCACGTAAGGGTTCACTGACGTTCTGGTCCCAGTTTACCCTTTCAAGCCATAACTTCTGTAATAACATTTTAGCCATTACGGTACTGGGTGCAATCCAACCGAGTGGATCGAAAAGTTTTTGAATATCAGACAAAATTGTTCGTTTTGTCACATGAGAATCTTCTGGTATTGGTAAACTTATGGTGTACTGAAATGTATCTGTTTTGAGGTTCCACACTATACCTAATGCCTTTATTGTTCCATCTAGATTCATGTCTATATGTACATTGTTGGATCTTTGAGCTTCATCTATAGAATTCATGAAGTCAATATTGTTTGATGACCATTTTGTGAGTTGAAATCCGCCCTTTTGTAATATCTGTGTGACAGTTTTGGCAAGAAACATAGCAGATTGAGTGTCATCAGCTCCATCGAGCCAGTCATCCATATAAAAGTTCTCTTTGATGGATTGTACAGCAAGTGGTTGATCTCTTCCTTCATCATCAGCAGTTTGATGGAGTGTTCTGACAGCCAAATACGGTGCAGATGCTGTACCGAATGTGACTCTCAGCAAACGGTATTCGTGTAAATCATCTTCCTCGTTGTATCTCCAGAAAACTCGTTGGAAGTCTGTGTCTTCACGAGTCACTAAGATTTGGCGATACATTTGTTTGATATCGGCCATGAAACAGACACGCTTCATCCTCCATTTAATGAGCAGGTGTCTCAAATCATCTTGCATCTGTGGACCTACCAGTAATTCTTCATTTAGTGACACATTGTTTGTGCCTTTACACGAAGCATCAAAGACAACGCGTGTTCGAGAGGTCTCTTTATCAATGCGAACTACGGCGTGATGAGGTAAGTAGACTGATCTTGTTTCTTTTTCTATTTCAGGTATCTTCTCCATGTGATTTTGTTCTATATAATCATCTATGACCTTTGTGTATTCTCTTTTCAGATCTGGTGATCGTTTAAACTTCCGCTCCAGTTGCAAGAATCTTTGTTTGGCTATCTCCCTTGTGTTTCCTTCAGGTGTTTGTAAAGTGTTCGTGTTCATTTCATTTCGTTGTGGACTGTATATTTTAAAAGGTAATTTGACAACGTATCGTCCTTCTTCATTTCTAGTTGTAGTTTTATTATAGATATCTTCACACATCTTATCTTCTTTTGTTAATTGTCTGTCCTTGTCAATCTCTATTTCCCAAATTGATTTCAACATTTCGTCGACGTCAACTTGATGATGCATTACGCAGTAAGTATTGTTTTGTGGTTTGTCACAGATATCTCCAAAGATAATCCAACCCAGATTTGTATTTTGAGCAGTTGGGGTACCTGGTGGACTTTTATTATATCTGGCTGTATAATCTGTGCCTATTCTTTGACTCCTAGTAGCAGATCTATAGATTCAGGTGTTAAATAACTCGGATCAGCCAAGTTAAGCCCGTCAATGTGGGGCCATGGTTGTTTAATAATTGTTTTGGTGGGTATCTTAGTGGTCAGTTGTTTCGACATCACGTAGGCTTGGATCGGTAAACTATAGGTATGGTCCCACTGTGATCTTATAGTAAGCTGTACCACGTGTTTGATTTCTGTTCTCGCAGACCCCACTCCTACAACACTTCCTTTGAATGGTTGTCGCTTTAGTTTCAAAAGTTGAGTCGCTTTCTCGCTTATAAATGTAGCTTGTGAACCTTGGTCTATCAGCGCGCGTAGTGAAATGATTTGGCCTACTGCATTCATTGCTTCCACCACAGCAGTCGCTAAAAGTGCTGTTCCTTGTCTAGTTGTATGATGCGACGCGATCACTGTGTTCACTTGAACTGGTTCTTTTTCTTCTACTACATGCTGTGAAGCCAACGGTTGTGAAGTGCTCGGTGTAGCCGCTGGTTCTGTGTTCTTAGTCTCATGCAGTAAAGAGTGATGACGTCGATGACATTTCTGACAAGACACTGGTAGTCTACATCTCTTCACCGAGTGTCCAAGTGCTAGACAATTAAAGCATAACTGTTTGTTTTTGACATACTCGGTTCGCTCCTTTAGTTTCATATCAATAAATTTCTTACAGTGACACAACGTGTGATTTTCTTTGCACATGATGCATGATTTCTCTGTGATTGGTGTGGCAACATGATAAGAACGTTCCTTAACTTGTTTCTCTCTTGAATTATTGTTGAACGTAACGCCTGTAACTAACTCCAGGGTGCGGAACTTGGACTCCATGAAGTTCTTTATTTCACTCCATGTTGGCAATGCTTCGCTGTCTTCTTTATAGGCAAATCCTTCCCAGTCCTTATGTGTCTCCGGGTCAAACTTCTGAACGAGCAGAAATATTATTACATGATCCCAAGAGGCGGTATTTATTTTTAAATTTTCCAAGTTATTTAGACATTCTGTAGTGGTATCTAACAAGCCTTTTAATTGAGCGGCTGATTGCGAAGTCATTTTCCTCTGGTTAAATAATCTTTTCATAATACAGTTTAATATTATACGTCTGTTACCATACCTCTTATTCAAAACATTCCATGCAGTTGCGTAATTACTGGATGTCACTTGTATATGGGTCAATAACGCCTCAGCTTCTCCACTAACACTTAATTTTAAATCATGTAGTCTTTGTACATCACTGAGGTTATTATTTTCGTGCACTAAAGAAGTAAACAGGTCTTTGAAAGTCGGCCATCTTTCATAATTTCCATTAAATTTTGGTAATTCAATTTTAGGTAATAGTACTAAATATTGCTGTGCATGGGATACGTTCATACTTAAATTTGCATTTTTTGAATCCACAGATGACGATTCCGATAATGACGTAAGCATATCCTTTAAATCACCCTGCAGTATGTTGTATAAATCTTCATAAATAAAGAATTCTTCGTTCAAAAAATATGGCAGACTTCCCTTCAGTTCTTTGGGGGTTATTTTTACTAACGCGTCATGTGCTTTCTTGAATGATACCCAATACTCGTCAATAATCTTCAAACGTGCTTCTATATATCCCCTTGTTAGTCTAGTTTTCGGACACTTTTTTAAGTTTATTTGCGTTTTCCGTAGTAAATTTGCGCCATCTTCTAAGGCAGAGAGATATTGTTGTTGTTCTTGCGTGGTACACATTATTCTTCCACTGTTTGAATATCACTCTAAACAATCTTCAATATTATAGTTCAAAAAAACTTGCAATGTTCAATAGCAGCAAATTAACTAACGAGTTTGTTATAAACACTTTCATATAACTAGCAATAATCCGAGGTGATTTTTCTAAGAATCCTTATCTCTGGAATGCGATTCTTTTGTTCAAGCGGCCCGATGTTTACCGGTTCGTAATTTCCACGTTCGGCTCGAATACGACCATATGGTGAAGGTAATAAGGTGGGTTTTACTTTGTACGGGATATTTAGAATTAAAAGACGTGTGTTCCACTGTAAGTGTATTGTGCGACTAAGTAAGGTTCAAATTGAATGAGTATTAAATAACAGTAAGACATGCATAACTATGGCTAAGTAAAGAGCGTAGAACGCCCCAACAATAAGTATTGGTCAGTATCAACATTCATTTAGTTGTAGTTGTAGTGATGTCTAGTCAGCTTGCACCTCGGACACCTCAATAGGAATACTGAACAATAAGCATTGGTCAGTATCAACATTCATTTAGTTGTAGTTGTAGTGATGTCTAGACAGCTTGCACCTCGAACACCTCAGTAGGTATACTGAACAATAAGCATTGGTCAGTATCAACATTCATTTAGTTGTAGTTGTAGTGATGTCTAGTCAGCTTGCACCTCGGACACCTCAGTAGGTATACTGAACAATAAGCATTGGTCAGTATCAACATTCATTTAGTTGTAGTTGTAGTGATGTCTAGTCAGCTTGCACCTCGGACACCTCAGTAGGTATACTGAACAATAAGCATTGGTCAGTATCAACATTCATTTAGTTGTAGTTGTAGTGATGTCTAGTCAGCTTGCACCTCGGACACCTCACTACGAATACTGAACAATAAGCATTGGTCAGTATCAACATTCATTTAGTTGTAGTTGTAGTGATGTCTAGTCAGCTTGCACCTCGGACACCTCACTAGGAATACTGAACAATAAGCATTGGTCAGTATCAACATTCATTTAGTTGTAGTTGTAGTGATGTCTAGTCAGCTTGCACCTCGACACCTTACTAGGAATACTGAACAATAAGCATTGGTCAGTATCAACATTCATTTAGTTGTAGTTGTAGTGATGTCTAGTCAGCTTGCACCTCGAACACCTCAGTAGGTATACTGAACAATAAGCATTGGTCAGTATCAACATTCATTTAGTTGTAGTTGTAGTGATGTCTAGTCAGCTTGCACCTCGGACACCTCACTAGGAATACTGAACAATAAGCATTAGTCAGTATCAACATTCATTTAGTTGTAGTTGTAGTGATGTCTAGTCAGCTTGCACCTCGGACACCTCACTAGGAATACTGAACAATAAGCATTGGTCAGTATCAACATTCATTTAGTTGTAGTTGTAGTGATGTCTAGTCAGCTTGCACCTCGGACACCTCACTAGGAATACTGAACAATAAGCATTAGTCAGTATCAACTTTCATTTAGTTGTAGTTGTAGTGATGTCTAGTCAGCTTGCACCTCGGACACCTCAGTAGGTATACTGAACAATAAGCATTGGTCAGTATCAACATTCATTTAGTTGTAGTTGTAGTAATGTCTAGTCAGCTTGCACCTCGGACACCTCACTAGGAATACTGAACAATAAGCATTGGTCAGTATCAACATTCATTTAGTTGTAGTTGTAGTGATGTCTAGTCAGCTTGCACCTCGGACACCGCACTAGCGCAGAGCGATGGTGGGGAGCGAGGAGGCTTGGGTGGCGATGGCCTCCTTCTGCGAGGTCGTGATGTCGCAAAAGGAGGCCGCGGAGCGCGAGCGGGAGGAGGATCCCCTCGCTCCGGCGCTCCGCAGGCGGCGTAGGGGGAGGAGAAGGCGGGATTTCGCCCGCTTTCTCCCTCCCTGAGGTGAGCGGCGGGCGTGAGGCCGACGCCCGCCTTACATCGCTCATCACGCGGGAGCCACGGCCCCTCCCCAGGAGGGACAATTGAGGGCCCGCCTTAATAGGCGGGTTTCGCGGGCGGGGGAGAGGTAGCTCAGGCTGCGCTAGTTTCCCACTCCCCCGCCACTATGGCGATGCCGGAGTGTCGCTGTGGGTTTAGTGGGTATTCCCGGCTTCGGCTGGGCGAGTCCCACACACGCCCTTCGGGGTACGGTGCGTAAAGGCATTCCCACAGTGTCAAAAAAAAAAAAAGGTTAGGTTAGGTTTTTTTTTTTATTAATGAGTTTTCTACCTGCAGACATGTACGTCCGCACTCTTTTTTATTGGATTAATTTATTTGTTGTGAGATTATTAAAGATAAAAAACTCAGACGGGAACTCCCCATCGTAGTGGGTCCGCTGAGGAACTACAATTACAAACTTACGCTACCTTAAATGACTAAGAGTCCACCTTTGGTTTTTTTTTTTTTTTTTTTTTTTTTTTTTTTTTTTTTTTTTTTTTTTGTTCTGTTAGTATGAATGGGGCCCACCGGCGGCCGAGACATGACCAATCCCCACTGACGGCGCCCGCTCACGGACAGGACGCGCGCATCGGCCCCATTCGGCTCAACCACTTTGGAGGGAACCGAATGACCCGACACGCTCGCCGCCACCAGGGTGGACCTTTGAGTGAGTATGACAGGTCTCGACCGCCGTGGACATACTTGTTAGATTTTTACAATTATTTTCTATTTAATAAAAATTTACATATAATTAGTACAAATGTTTTTTAAGGACATTAACACTTTATTAACAGTTTATTAACACTAACATATTTCACTTTTTTTCGTCTTAGTGTCTATATTTACACAATTCTTTTAAATTAGGTTTGGTTTGGTGGTTCTATTTTTTTGCTCCATGAGGGCTTTCACCGCCTCCAACAGGCCGTCCACGACTGCCACATCCCGATGCTGCATGGCCGTCTTAAGGTTGTAGTCGACGACCATTTTAGTAGGCGCATCCATCGCTTTCCGGGCGAAGAGCCCTATGGCGTCGCCGGTGTCGTCCGAGTAGTAGACACAGGTTGATCTGTGCCTTGACACCGCGACGACCGCGTGAGAGACGCTGTCGTGGATTTTTAATCTCTTGTTTTTAGTGTTCACTATGACGACGCTGTCGTAGGTCAGTCCCTGGGCCTCGTGTATGGTCAGGATGCGCGACCCATCGCCCGAACCGTACCCCTGGTCGGCAAGAGCAGATTTCTCCTCCTGTGTGTGGACCAGAAATAGGGTGTTGCTGGCTGTTAGCGGTATTTGCGCACCCGTGTACGCTGCGACGCTCAGGGAGTGGACCCGCGACAGCGACGTCTTAGAGGAGTATATTCCGGGATATACCTCGCTCAGGGCAAGTGGTACGTCCATGGGGTTCCGGTGCGTACATAAAAGATCAAGGGCGATGCCAGCCACCAGATTTGGACGGGTGTACCTCAACTCGAACAGGTTCTCTCTGTCCAAATATGGCAGCTGGTTCACGTCGCCGATCAGAACGACCTCGCCCGCTCCAGACAGCCTTACTGCCATTACTATGGCCCCAAAGTGGTTCATAAGGGCTTCGTCAACCATAAGGCGACGGCACTTTTCCCTATCTTTGAAGCCATTGACCAAAATTGAGGCCATAGTGCGCACCTTGGTCCTGGCTCGGAATCCAAAGCGGCGCTCCAGCTGTTCTCTTAGATCTTTGGCAGCTTCGGCTGTTGTGGTCGCTACAACGTCGTTCTCCTCGTCGAAATGGCCTACCACCCAGGTTGTCTTCCCGCAACCCGGCACCCCATTTACCCACTCGATGCTGGGTACCGCCCACTGCACCCCCGAT
This sequence comes from Sesamia nonagrioides, assembly GCA_017933935.1. Lineage (NCBI taxonomy): Eukaryota > Metazoa > Arthropoda > Insecta > Lepidoptera > Noctuidae > Sesamia > Sesamia nonagrioides. Next base: position 10,481 of record JADWQK010001962.1, read on the forward strand.
TCCAGGTCTCCCGAAACGGATTTAGCCGTTTCAAGAATCCTTTCATCGAGCATGATTTTGGTGCACTTCGCGGTAACCACCACCGGGTCGTCCTTCGGTGTTCTGAAGGTCACTTTCCCCGAGCGCTCCGTCTCCTCCTCATCGAGGGACACGAATCCCCGCGACGCGCAGTAGGCTGCCATGTACGGCCCCTCCATCTCCCCTGCCAAAACCTGGGAGTTGGAGTTGTCGTACACCGCAGCGTCCGCTTCCCCGAGCAAGACCCTCAGCAGACCCTCGTTTCCAAGCTCATAGGTCCGGAGGATCTTCTTGCATGTTGCCAGGTTTACCTCTCTAGTGGCCCTGACAACGGCTAGGTACTCGAGGAATGCGCTCTTCACGTGGTCCGTGACGCCCGAAGTGACGGCCAGGATCGGCGGGCTGACTTGCCCCCTCTCCGCCCTGGTTGGTTTGGGTCGCGGCGGTTACCTTTCTGTGTGTTTGGGTCTAGTAAATTCTCCCACAGTCCTTTCCAGCCTCTCCGTTTGTGTTAAGGGGCTGGCTTTCGGCAGCAGTGCTTTGAAGAAGGCGCCTATTGCTTTTAAGCGGCTCGTGGACCGGGCTCGATCCTCTGGGCTGGTGGTGTTTGCCTTTGCCTTCTTCTCCTTTTCCTCGGCGACTTTGCGCTGCACCCTTTCAGCTCCGGTCGTGGTGGTGGGGATAGTCGCGCTGCCTGCGCGGTCCACGGGTGCATTGAGGAAGCTCAAGGTTTCCCCCCTGTCCTCGTAGACCACCACCTCATGGTGTTCTGAGGCTTTAAGGCAGCCAAATCTGTCTGCGACTTCTCCCCTGTCCGAGCCAATCGCCATGGCGTCCACGCTAATTTTCCGGGGCGATGTTGTTCCCCCTGTCCGCCCGATCTCCTGGAGCAGCGAGCTCGCCTGGGCAAATGGGGTTTCCGCTCTCCACTCGAGTAGTGCGATCGTCTTTCCTTTGAAGCGCACTAAACGGCACCGGTGAGCGGCCACCTCCACTTGCTGTAGCGCGACGTACTTACTGCGCTTTATGCTCGCTTTAGTCGTGCTCCCGTTGATCAAGGCGGCCAAGCCAGGCGAGATGGGGATTCGGGCTGCAGCGCGGCTTGATCCGATGCAGAAACTTATGCCCAGTTTTTCTGACTCTTTGTTCATGAACAAAGCCACCCCACGAAGCCTGATCCCTGGGGATCCGCTCTCCGCGCATGCCAGCAGTTGTGCTACTGACATGGCAGGGGGGGGCGGCTGTGGGCCAGTTCCTGCGTTAGCCGCCGAAGGCACCGCCGCCTGTGCGGGCTGATGGTGTACTGACGTAGGCGCCTGAGGTGTTGCTGTTGTTGTTGTTGTAGTGGTGTTTGTGGTCTGCGTTACGTGTGTGTGTTGTGGTGCTTGATTTTGTGTACCTCTCTGGTGTTGGTTGTGACGGGCAGATGGTGGCGGTCGGACTCGACTTCGTGCTGTGGCCTCTGATTTATTTGGCCCTGCTGCGACTTTGGCGACCCTACTCGCGAATGCCAGGAATGGAGTCCTCGTAGCCGGTTTCTCCAAGAACTTGTGGAGAGAGGATTGGGTCAACTGGAGCCCTGTTTTTTCCTCCAGCTCCATTCTTTCGAGGCAAAACCTCGGACACTCGAGGAGTAGGTGCCAGACGGTTTCGTCACTCGTCTGGTCGCAGATGCACGAGGGACTGTCCTTGAGGTGGAATCGGTGGAGGTATGCTGCGAAGCCTCCGTGTCCTGTAAATATCTGAGTGTGGGTCGGCTCCAGAACTATGCCACGAAGGGCTCTTTTCGCCGCTAGGACGTCTGGAAAGAACACCTTCGTAACCGAACCCGTACTCGAGGACCGGTATCGCTCCTGCCACCTCTTCACAGTCCCCTCCCGTATCTTCCGCTTAACGTACGATACGGGGACTCTGTCGTAGTCTACTGTCTCTTTTGTAAGAGCCGCCTCCTTGGCCAGCTCGTCTGCTCTCTCATTTCCAGCCGCACCCACATGGGCCCTCAGCCAGAAGAGTCTCACCTCTCTGCCCTCCTCTCTGATTTCACGCATATCATTCTTTATGTGGAGTGCCAGGTGGTGAGTGACAGACGGCCTCCTCAGCAGATCCAGTGACGACCGTGAGTCGCTCAGGATGCCTGCATTGACCGCCTTAGATTCTCTCACCAATCTGACAGCTCTGAACAGCGCGTATAATTCAGACTGGAAGACAGAGTTGTGGGGCCCCAGGCCAAAGGCACACGACATGGACTCCTTACCTCCTTCCCACCAGGTCAATGCCGCGCCGACCTTCCCTTCGATCTTACTACCATCAGTATAGATCTGGGGGCCGGCTATCCGGTGGGTTTCTAGGGTTTCAGGGGTCCAGTCCTCGATGCGTGCGTACTCAGTTGCGATGAGTCGCGCTGGGTGGGGTTGAGACAGGAAGTCTATATTCCTTTCCAGCTCGCATTCAGGTGGGATGAGGTCTCTGGAATGGCCCTTTTTGATTTTGAATAGGGCCGCCGCCTCCATGACGCGCAGGTCTAGGGGCAATTGTCCCGACAGCACTAGTGCCGATGTCAGAGACACCGTGCGGTATGCCTTGCAGATCTTCTGCACGAACCCCCTCTGCAGCGAGTCAAACTGATTTCGTGTCATCAGCTTTTCTGCCGCCGGGGCCCATGCGCTCGCTGCATACAACACGATGGGCTCTATCACCGACACATATATCGTCCTGATGATCTCACCATTCAAGCCCCACGTCACCTTCGCCGCGCATGCCAACTGCTTGTAAATGTCTGCAGCCTTTCTACAGGTCGCGGACACGTGCGCATTGAAAGTGAGTTTGGCGTCAATGGTGAGACCCAGCAGCTTGACCTGTTGGACTAGGTCTAGCCTCACTCCCGACATGTACAGGACCGGGTCGTCATACTTCAGCTTTTTCGTTATCACCATCGCGTTGGTCTTATGCGTGGCGAAACGCAGCTTGTTTCTGACGCCCCAGGTCGACACCACGTCGAGAGCGTTGTTGGCCGCCTGCTGCAGGGGACCAGTGGTATGGTCCGAGAATATCAGGACGACGTCGTCCGCGAATGCTTGGCAATATACCCCCATACTCGCCATTTCGTGTAGGAGCGAGTCAAGAATCAGGTTCCAAAACGTCGGACCGACTATTGAGCCCTGGACGCAGCCTTTGTTGGTAACCTTTTCCCTGACCGCTCTGGCGTAGTTAACCCTTACGCTTCTGTTTTCGAGGTAAGAGGCGACGAGTTTGTACAGGTTTCTCGGACAGTTTTTGGCCACCATCTGGTTTTTCAGTGCCGGCCACCACGCGTTGTCGAAGGCCCCCTCTATGTCCAATGATACCAGAAGCACGATCTTTTTGGCTCTGATTTCCGCACGTATGTGCTGCATTAGGTCATAGAGGGCGTCCTCGGTCCCGCGCTGCGGCATGAACCCGTATTGTGTTTTGTGTATTTTTCGGTGGAAGTGCCACTGGAGTCTGCCTACCAGGAGTTTCTCTACTGTTTTCCCGAGGACCGACAGGAGACCTATCGGGCGGTACGACTTTGGGCTGGTGTAGTCGTCCTTTCCTGGCTTACGGAGGACGCACACGTGGGCGACCTTCCACTGCCCGGGGAAGTGTGACAGCGATAGACACTTGTTTGCCATCGCCAGGTTAGGTTAGGTTAGGTTAGGTTAGGTTAGGTTAGGTTAGGTTAGGTTAGGTTAGGTTAGGTTAGGTTTCCGTGCGCAGTTTCTGGTCCGTGCGCAGTTTCTGGTCCGTGCGCAGTTTCTGGTCCGTGCGCAGTTTCTGCTCCGTGCGCAGTTTCTGGTCCGTGCGCAGTTTCTGGTCCGTGCGCAGTTTCTGGCCTGCCATCGGACGCGTCCCCAGGTGGCGGATAGGGGAACGGCCCCCAGATATGGGGGTTACCGGTTTACCGGCGCGGACCAAAACCAGAAGTGGGGACCACTTCGGCGGTCACATGTGCGGCGGGTCGGCCACCACTCTAGGTGGCTGACGTGACCCGAACTCCGGGTCACCGTCGGGCAACCCGGTCTCCTCATTGAGAGGAGCTGGGGGCCCCGTTTGCCTCCGGGCAAACGAGTGGGGCTAAGAGGAAGGACACCTCGCTAAAAACCCTTGGCTGCTGCGTCTTCTCGCACTAGAAGACGTACCCAGTCCGGCCCCTCCTTATGGGGGGACCATTGTGGGCCCGCTTTTTGGCGGGAATCGCCGGCGGGGGATTGGTAGTCAGGCTCTGCCATTTCCCATGACCCCGCCACTCAGGCGATGTGGTTGTGCCGCTGTGGGTTTAGTGGGTATTCCCGGCTTCGGCTGGGCGAGTCCCACACACGCCCTTCGGGGTATGGTGCGTAAATGCATTACCACAGCGTCAAAAAAAAAAAAAAAAAAAAAAAAAAAAAAAAAAAAAAAAAAAAAAAAAAAAAATTTTTTTTTTTTTTATTGTGCCGTTCTTTCCCTTCTTGCATGGCAAGAATTCTTGTTTGCTTTTTTGTTTTTTTTTTTGTCTTTTCTTTTACCGCTATGATTTTTTGCGGCTTTTTGCCTTGTCTTTTTTTCGGGGTTATTCCTTTCCCACGTCTATATTCTTTTTAATTATTTCCTTACATGCTAGTTACATTTTTCCTTATTTCTACTTATTCTAATTATTCGTATTTTCTTATTACATAACATAACATGGCTTAGACAATCAAATTCTTGCCGACGGCACAACGCTTGGCTGTGCCGCCCTTGTCCTGTTCCTTTCTATGGATGCTTTTGCGACTTTGAGGCAAAACCGCTCCAGATACGGCCTGGAGTGTTTGTCCGCCATAAGGTCGGCTATAGATGTTTCCGTCAGGGTTCTACCAGTACTTACTTCCAGGCCGTATCTGTCGCGGTCATGCCTCGGGCACTCCAGCAACAGGTGCTGTATAGTTTCCGATGCCTCCGCGTCACACACGCAGGCTGGACTGTCCCTCAACTTAAAGCGGTGCAGGTACGCGGCGAAGCCGCCGTGACCCGTCAGAATCTGCGCCCAGACAGACGTCCTGTCGAGGCATTTCAGGATCCTGCGCGCGCACGCCACGTCGGGGAAGAACATTCGCGTGACCCCAGCCGTGGCCCCGCCGGTGTACCTCCCATTCCAGACAGCTACTGTGCCCTCTCTCAAACGTCGCTTGACGTATGAGACTGGACACCTGTCATACGCCGGGGCGACCCTGGACTGAGCCGCCGCATGCCTTGCCAACTCGTCGGCGCGCTCATTGCCGGGGATCCCGACATGAGCTTTCACCCAAAAGAACCGGAGAATTTTACCTCTCCCCTCTTGCGCCCTTATATTCTCACGAATATGGGTAGCAAGGGGATGGTGCGTTTCCGGGTTTCGGACCAAGTCGAGCGAGGACCGGGAGTCGCTGAGCACCGCCGCGCAGTCGAAGCCTCTCGAGACAACCAGGTCCGTAGCCCTGGCTATCGCGAGCAGCTCCGCCTGAAAGACGGTGCACATCGACTCCAACCTCCTTCGCTTGGTCCGAATCTCGGACCCATCCCGCCAGTATGAATATGCTGCCCCGACCCCCTCATCCGATTTACTACCGTCTGTGTAAATCAGATGAGCGGGCAGCTGTAGCTGAGCCACAGTTTCGGGGAGCATATTCTCCAGACAATGGTATTCGACGTCTGGCTCACTGGCGGGGTGAGGGGCCTCCGTAAAGGCCCTACGCTCCTCCAGTTCGCGGGATTCCAGCTCATCAATCGGACGTCCCCGTTTGCACTCATACAGCCGGGCGACCTCCAGCACCCGAAGATCGAGCGGGAGGAGACCCGACAGCGTGAGTGCTGCATTGAGCGAGACCGTACGGTGGCACTTGGCGATCTTCTGTGCAAAGCCCCTCTGGACGGTAGCAAAGGTTCTTTGCACAGAGATCTTCTCGGCGGCCTTCGCCCAGGAGCTCGCGCCGTACAGGATGGTGGGTTCGACCACCGCGGTGTATATCGTCCTGATGATCTCCGGACACAAGCCCCAATCCACCCGAGCCATCGCCGACAGTTTCCTATACAGGTTAGTTGCCTTGCAACAAGCATATGAAATATGCTTGTTGAAGGTCAACTTACTGTCGACGATGACTCCGAGGATCTTGAGCTCGGTCACCATCGAGATGTCAACGCCACCCATCTGCACGACCGGAGTGTCATACCTAAGCTTACGCGTAACAACCATCGCCTGGGTTTTTTCGGCGGAGAAGCGAAGCTTATTTACGGCACCCCACTCGTGTACACGGGCTAAAGCGGCATTGGCATCCCGCTGGATCCCGAGCGCCGTGTGCCCAGAGAACACCAAGACGATATCATCCGCGAACGCCTGCACGTACGCGCCCAGCGTATCCAGGTTGTCCAGCAGAGGGTCCAGCAGCATGTTCCAGAAGAGAGGCCCACCGATTGAGCCCTGGACGCAGCCTTTGGACTGGGGCTTCCGCATCGTACTCCCCGCGTAGCGCACGACTACGCTCCGGTCCCTGAAATAGTCCTCGACAAGACGTCTGAGATTAACGGGTATTCTCTTATCAATCATTCTACACTTTATAGCAGGCCACCATGCATTGTCAAACGCCCCCTCGATGTCAAGAGAGACTATCAGGGCGGTTTCCTTCTTGTGAAGGATGCCTCTGACGTGCTGCATCAGGTCATACAGCGCGTCCTCCGTGCTCCGCTGCGGTACGAAGCCGTACTGCCTCGCATTGGACCTGGGCAAGAAATACCAGCGGATTCGCCGGCAGAGAACTTTCTCAAGTATCTTGCCCATGATGGAAAGTAGTCCAATGGGGCGATACGACTTTGCGCGGGCATAGTCTGGACGCGCCGGTTTCCTGAGCACCACGACAGATGCCTCCTTCCACGGCGCTGGGAAACACGCCAGGTCAAGACACCGGTTCAGGATGGCCAGGAATAGCTGGATATCCTGGTTAATCGCCCGGTAGCATATGTCGCTCGTGAAACCATCCGGACCCGGTGCCTTTTTCGGGTTGAAGCTGTGCAGAGTCCGGACCAACTCCCCCCTGGTGATCGGGGGGTCGTCAGTCTCTTCCGGGAGGCGCGTGCTGACCAGATCCGCCCGACGCCTAATGACGGCGTGGACTTCAGAGTCCGCCGACGCGTCATCGTCGGCGAAGAATGTTCCGGCCAGCAGCGCCACCGATTGATCCGGGCTCTGCACAACTCCACCCTCCACGAGTAGCTGGTCCTCGTGACGACCTGTCGCCCTTCTCAGCACCCGAAAGATACCGTCCCACATAGATTCCCTTTCTTGCATCGAGCAGAACTGCTTCCAGCTCGCAGTTTGGGCGCTGACTGCCCTCCGCTCGTACTCCGCCTTGGCACTCAGGTAGTCTTCGACAACATACTGTCTGCGACGCGGCGCGGCACAGCGGATCCTGCGCCGCTTTGTGTTCACGTCGCGCCGCAGCCTTTCAAGCTCGTCGTTCCACCAAGGAAAGCCGCTCTTGGGTTTAGGTGGTCTGTGCGGGGGGATAGCCCTCCCGCACGCTTCAGTCACGGACTCGATGTAGTCCGTGACCACCCCTTCGAGCTCACCCTTGGTTTGGGTGCTGGTTATCCGCTCCAGGGTGAGGCCCCGGGCGGATAACCCACTTTGCATTTCCTCGGTGAAACGACCCCAATCAGCCTTCCGGGTGTTGTAACGCCGACTCGTCCACCGGGTGTTACCCCCGGGAGGCACTCTGAGACCCAGAACCACACGTATCGCCCGATGATCAGAACTTGTCACGGAGTCGTCCACTTTCCACTCAAGGACGCTTCTCAACAGTCCCTGGGTGCAAACGGTAACATCGACATGACTCGTGTACCGCCTGCCCCCACGGACCGTGTCGAAGGTGGGGACGACTCCTTCGTTCAATACGTGCAGCTCCATATCATCAAAGAACCCCCTCAGGGACTCCCCCCGAGAGTCCTCCTCGACGCTGCCCCACCACGGACTCCACGCATTCCAGTCACCTCCCATGAGGATCCTGCCGGTACCGACCCGGCCCATGAAGTCACGTATCTGCAGAAGGTACGGCTCGATATCCTCCGTGCCCTCAAGGTACACAGAGACAGCCGCCACGGTCCAATCACCCGCCTTTAAGACAACAGCCACGATATTCTCGGTGATGATTAGAGGGTTCACAAGAACCTCCAGATCATCCCGGAACACCATGACTGCCGCCTTGACGGGTTTGGTCCTAGCCGACTCCCTCTGTATGACCCTAACGCCACGGAAGCTACCGACCCGCCCCTCCGCGCCGACGTAAGGCTCCTGGACCAGGGCGACACCGACACCACCCCCATGAGCGGACATGACCAACTCCTGAGTCGCCAGGCGGCCGCGCTGGAGGTTGGCCTGAAACGCTACAAAGTGATCCTTACATACTCCATCCACTGCGGGGCCCTTAGCAATAGCTAATGGAGGAGCGCGCGATAACGTCCCATTTCTGCCTTATCGGACAGTCGCCGTCGAAGGCATTGTGTCCCGTCGCTTGCTGTCCGGCCCGGTCGCAGTTTACGCAGACTGGGGCCTTCCCGTCCACGCGGGAGGGGCACTTCGCACGGTCGTGCTCCCCCCCGCAGTGGGCGCAAAGGTCCGCCTTCTGCTTGCAGAATCTGCGGCCGTGTCCGTACCCCAAACAACGGGAGCACTGCACCAACGGCGACTGGTCCTCGGCAGTCAGGCCCTGTATGTCAATATACACGGTCTCCGCCTCAGTCAGCCTACGCCAAACCTCGGGGGAGACCTGTAAGACCACATGGGCCTGAAGGGGGTTCCGCGCCCTCCTCCGATAGACTTCCTTGACCCGAAAGTGGCCCTCGCCCATGCCCAGCCACAACTTCCGGTTCTGACACTTGAGAGACTCAATAATGTCAGCCTCGGTGTTGTAGCTGAGCAAGTTGCGGATGACCACTCGCGGGTCTCGGTTTGCCGCGGGCGCTATGTCGAGGCCGTCCCGAGCTTTGAGCTGGCTTTGCGCCTTCTCAAGCTCCGGCCTGTTCCCGCAGCAGATAACGATCTTTCCGTCTCTTACTTTCCGAACTCTTTCAACTTGAATACCCGTTTTCCGGGCGTCTAGGGCCTCCCTAACTTTCTCCATCACTCTTTCGCTCGTGTCCTTTTTTTCCTTGGATGACACTATCAGGGCATGGTTCGGTCGGCAGGGGAGAGGGCGGGCCTTTGTCTTGGGGGCCCTCAACTTCTCGGCGTACGTTGCCGCCGGGACCTTGAGGGTCTCCACGGCCTTTCCGGCCTCCCTCACGGTTTCCCCGTACTCTTTCACCCTCTCCCCGACCTCCCCAACCCTCGCCCCGATCGTCTCCACCTTCTCATTCGTCTCTTCTGTTCTCTTACATACTTCTTCTGTCATTCTTCCTGCACATTCCATCACCTCATTCATTTTCTCAACTTTCTTACTGTTCCTCTCCACACTCTCCCTAACTTCCTTCATTTCTTCCATTAGGCCCTCTAACTTTTTTATATTTCCGCAGAGCGCCCTGCCCGGGGGATACTCGTCGAATCTATCCATGACGTCAACATTTATCATTTTCTTGATCGCCTCTGTGTTGGTGACGAGTTCCCCCATCCGAGTCCCAATGTCGATTTCGCCTAAGCTCCGGGCCAACTTCTCAATTACCCGGTCTTTCGCCTCCACTTTCTCCCTTATCTCCCTTTCTTTTTCGAGCCGCACCCGCTCCAGCTGGAGCTCCAGGGAGCGAACGGTTTCGTCCACCTGGAGGACTGCCCCGTACAGTCCTTTCAGACTGTGTAGGACGCCCTCCTTGATGGACGTTTTCAAGTTCCCCGAGAGCTCCAGCTGGGCCTTCGCGGCTTGATACAGCTTGCTGGCCCGGGCTGTGTGGCTCTCATCTGGGCGGGCACTTGACTGCGGCTGCGGTTGCGTTTGGGCCACAGCGGCCGCGCGCGTCCTACCCTCCTTGTCCCCTTTGAGCTCTGCGTGTGTGACGTTTAGATTTTTGACGTTTTTAGCTGTTGGCTGCGACATCTTTAAGGGCGGCACAACCAGCACAAAACTCAACCAAGGTGAAAATCAATTAAAATAATTATACGTCCCAATAGGGGGCGGTCAACAAACACAATTAAAAGTTTTAAAATAAAATTGATGTCCCAATAGGGGGACGATCTAAGTACACTTAATAAATAATTAAAACTTTCGCCACCAATATGGGTGGCGGTCAAAAGACACTTAAATAACTAAATTAAACAAAATTAAAATTGTCCCAATAGGGGACAGTCAACACACACACACAGAGATAAATCAATAAGTAAAATCAGGTACTTAATTAGGGTCAAATAATAAAATTCGTCATCAATAGAATGACGGTCAATTAATATTAAATTGAAATAAACATTAATTTACAATTAAATTTAAATTTAAAATATTGGTGACCCAATATGGGATGGTCAATACAATATATAAATAAGCTAAAATTACAATAAAAATTAAAAATTAAATTAAAATATTCGCCACCAAAAGGGGCGGCGGTCAATAAGACTTGATTACCTACTTAACTAAAATAAAGCTCAAAACTAAAACCTCACGCCCCCAATAGAGGGACGTCGGCCCGACAGTAACTCTCTCTAACCCAACCTTAAATTTAACAGTTAAAATTCAAAATTAAATTATAATCAATAAAAATTAAAATTAATAAGATTAAAACAGAATTAAAATAGTTAAATGGAATCAATAATTACAATTTAAAATACCTAACCAACCTAAGAATTAGAAATTAGAAATTGGGAGATACAGCCAGTTTTAGTTTCCCACAGTTTAGCACACTGTGTATAGTGTAAAATGAGGGAGTGACAATATCTCGGGGCCAACAGATCGGGCTCTTCCTCCCGATTCCGAAGAGCCCAAACTCGGCCGGTCTGCGGTCACTGGATCCCGAGATAAGTCGCGGGGGGGTGAGGTAGCCTGAGGGGCACGGTAGGAGGGGATCGTATGGGGTGAGGGAGGGGCCGTGTGTGGTGTATGGAGTTGTAAGGGGGAGGGTGTCGAGGGTGAAGGGTGAAGGAAGGGGGTAAGGGGTGAGGGTGCGCGAGGGGGGGGACGTTCTCGTGGCCAAAGGGTCGGGCTCCTCCTCCCGGTTTAAAAGAGCCCAAACACGGGTGGTCTACGACCCTCCGTTCACGAGATAACTCAAATTTTTTTCTGTAGGGATCGGGGTCTGTGGGGGTCAAAAAGTGGGGATTTTTGGGGTACTATCTGGATCTGTGTTCCGGCTGGGAGGGGGGTAGTAGGGGGGGGGGAAAATTCAGTCAAAATTTTGAAATTCCCAGCCGTTTCCGAGATAATGGGTATTTTAGGTAGGAAGGGGTAATAAGGGTAATTTGAGTTAATGTAACGGAATAATAATGTAGGAATAAGGAATAATGTAACGAATAAAGTGACAATAAAGTGTAGTAAAAGTGTTCAAGTGTAATAAAGAGTTCTAATAAAAGTGTAATAATTGTGTAATAATGCACGGCCAGCCGTTGCTGTGTGGGAGTGCCGTAATAAAATATATCGATCGCGACTTGAAATCGGGGTTTTTTCCCCGGCGTCCTAGAGGGTTGGGGTAAATTTTATTCGTTGGGGAATTTTTTGAAAGTAATTTCTCTTTTTGCCCCGATATTGTGGGACCCCCCGTTCCTGAGATATTTATAAGTTTTATACGACGCCGAGGGCCCAACCGACCGGGATCAAATCGCGACCCAGTAATGGCTGTATCTCCCTAATCCGACCACCGATTTCAGTGAAAATTTTTTTACAGGGGGGCTGAACTGTTATCTATGTATATCACTTTTAATTTTAATAAAATATCTAGACACTTCTATGCAAAAAAATATCTAAAACTGAACTATACAAACTTAAATCTACAGCGGGAAAAAATGTCTCAGTTTGGAAAATGTTTTTTTACCACTTACTTTTTAGTCCAAAAATTTTTTCCTTTTTTGTCACCACACTAGATTATACTTCCCCTCCTCTGTAAAATTTTGGGGTGGGGTCGTCACTGATAATTTTGAATAATAAAATCCCCAAATAAGGTCTGGCACTTTCGCGACCGCACAACAGTTTGTAAACTTTTATTTTCACTTTTTAACTCACTGGGGGCTCGTTTTTCCGGAAATTTTTTCCAGTTCTGCAATCTGCAGACTAATCCGCTTCTCCCACGTGTATTTGGGGTGGTTTTTGGTCCTGTATAGGGGGACCACGTTTTTTCCTCCAGCCGGAAAAACCACCCTATTTCCTCGCACGAGCACGGGAAAAATCGGGGGTTGCCTCCACCTTGTAGAGCTTGGTTAGGCGGACCGGAAAACACCAAAAAAAGCACACCCTTACCGATCTTGTTTCTGAGATAAACACACTTTTTGTATTTTTTCACTCTAAAATTGAGGTTTTTCCGCGAAAACTCCCTCAATTTTCACTTGTTTGCAAAAATTTTTTCACCACTACCCTCGTCGCGTCGCGGCGCGTGTTTTGATATACGACACCTGTTACTTTTCAAAACTTTTACCACTTTTGTGATTTTTTATTAGGTTAAACTGACGGAGCGCGGGTTAAACGTGGCGTTCGGGGCGGCGGCTCAGGCCAGACTGGGTTAGGTTAGGTTAGGTTAGGTTGGGGTGCTAGTCGAAGAGCCTCCACGTGGCGCACCCTGGGCAACGCCGGCCCCAACTGCCCACCGAGTTCTGGTGGACTCTTGGGTCCGGCGGCTAATACTTCACACGGGGAAGGGCCAGGTTTCAATCACCGATCATCTTTGATGGTCGTTGATGGGAACCTGGCTATTAGGGGTTCGCATGCATCCCCTTCCACTCTGTTAAGCAGAGTCGAAGTGGATGCATGCTGGGGTATACCGTAATCCCTTCGGGGACCGGGGGCTGTCGGGGCGTTTGTCCGGGCCACGAGGGGACACCTCTATAAAACGGCCGAACCACGGGCGGCATATCCCGTCTCTAGGTTATTGCAGACCTGACGGACTAGTAATCCGTCGAACATTGCAATCTAATCCTAAGTTTTGGGGGCTCGGCGAGAGGATGAATGGCTGGAGGAAGTCCAGTCGTTAGAGCTCCCCACTGTAGATACCTGCCGCCCTCTACAGTATGTAGGCTTACCTGGAGTACGACGCTCTGCTCTTGTGTTGACATTCAAACCGCTAATTCTCGTGGGTACAGATATGGAAGTTTCAAAAAACAAAACAAAACAAACAACATCAACAACAAAAAAGACGGCAAACACCAACGCCTTACGGCAAGCCGTGAACGACTTGCTCAGTGATGCAAGTCGGAATGAAGAGGATAGGAGCGAGACGCCCACCGGACGATCGTCGGGGATCAGGGTGGCGTCAAGCGAGAGGGAGAGTGATGCAGTGTCTGTCCGGAGCGATTCCTCGCGGAAGCGCTGGGCAAACAGTGCATCGGAAGGTGAGGGAGCTGGGTCCGGAAGTCCGGATAGACCGGCTCCCAAGATCCTGAAGAAGGGTGCTGGCAGGGGCGGGTCCCAACATTCTGTGGGGCTCTCCCGAGCCAGACAATTTCTCAAAGATGGGCCATCGGACTCGGAAGCCACGCTGACGGACTCCGATAACGATTCCCGCACGACGGGACAAGACGGAGGGAGTGGCCCCCTGATGGCTGCACCCAGCGACCTTAGGTCGAAGGCTGAGGAGGGGGCGGCAGCCATTGAGGGGGTCCTCAAAAAGTCTAAAAACATAAAGGGGACTTGCATTCGGGAGATCAGGGATGCAACGAGCAAAATGCTCGAAGCGGTCAAATCCCTGGCCTCCCGAACAGAGGACGATGAGACTAAAAGACTGAGGGCCGACAACAAGCGCCTGCAAGGGCAGCTTTCGGCCCTGCAGAAAGAGGTGGCTGCTCTGCGTAGGGCTTTCTCGGAAGGAGAAAGCCCTCGCTCTAAAAAGAAGCGGCCCCAGCAGCTGGTCCCGGAGCCGGTCCCGCAGCCCCCTTCCGAGGGCATAACGCCAGAAGTCTTTGCCCGGGGCATGGAGACCCTCCAGCGCACGCTGATGGACCACCTGGGTGGGTTCATCAAAGCGCAGCTGGAGGGCCTCGAGAAGGACGGCCGCCTGCTGCCGGCGCGGTCCCACCGCCCCTCCCTGGCGGCTGACAGGAGGGCGAGCCAGCCCCCAGAGAAGGAGAGACGAGGGCAGGAGCCGGCGACACTTATGCCGCCGGCCAACCTGCCTAAAAAGGCCAGGCCGCAAAAGGCCAAGGCACAGAGCGGGCGCGCAAGGATAGAGGAAGGTCCTGCCCCCGGGCCGGCACGCGCAGTGGAGCAGGTTGCTGGCGGCTCGAGGGAGGAACAACCCCTCCTTGTGGAAAAGGAGTCGTGGGCAACGGTGGTCAAAAAGACCAAAAAGAAGGCCACTAATGCCCCGGCTCCTGCTCCGGGCCAGAAGCCCAAATCAGGGGCGAAGACGGCTGGGCCGAAGAAGCCCAAAAAGCCCAAGACACCGAAAAGGCCCGCGGTGCTCATGTCCCTGAAGCCAGAGGCGCTGAGGGAAGGAGCCACCTACGTGGACGCAATCAGGAAGGCGAGGGCGGCCATCAATTTGACCGAACTCGGGGTGGGGTCGGGAAGACTCAGGAGGTCGATGACGGGAGCCGTCCTATTGGAGCTCCCAAAAGAGACCTCCCCCTCCCAGGCCGACACCTTGGCCAAGAAACTGGTCGAGGTGATCGGGGAGGTGGCCGAGGTAACCCGGCCCATCAAGATGGCGGAGGTCCGCGTAGGGGGGCTAGACGAGTCCCTCACGCCCGAGGAAGTGAGGGCCGTCTTGGCAGAGGTGGCCAAGTGCCCTCCCGAACAATTTCGGGTGGGCACCATAGCGCCGGGAGCGTGGGGCACAGGCTCTGTTAGAGTGTCGTGCCCCATAGAGGCCGCAAAAGTGCTGGCGGAGAGGGGCAGGGTGACCGTCGGCTGGAGCGCCGCCTCCATTCACCTGCTGGATCAGCGCCCCATGCGCTGCCGCAGGTGCATGGAGAGGGGGCATACTGCGGCGCTCTGCCCGTCCACTAAGGACAGAAGCCGCCAGTGCTTCCGGTGCGGGCAGGAGGGCCACTTGGCCGCGGGCTGCAGGGCCCCTGTAAAGTGCGCGCTGTGCGCGGACAGGGGTCTACCCAGCGGCCACAAAATGGCCGGTTCCTCCTGCAACGCGCCACCGGTTCGGGGCCGCCCTGTAGCGGGACCACCCGCGGCCAGCTCTGCGGCCACAACAATAGAAGGCTCTGCGGCCACCGCAACAGAGGGGACACCGATGGACACTGCTAATGCCCAGTAGGTCCATCGGTGTCATCCTGCAGGTCAACGTCAACCACTCCGCCGCGTCACAGGACCTGTTGTGTCAGGACATGGCGGGGTGGGGGGCGGATCTGGCGGTGGTGGCAGAGCCACATTCCATCCCGGCGTCTACCGGTTGGCTGGGGTCATCGGATGGCCTGGCTGCGATCGCAAGACCCGCCGCGAGCACCGGCCCCCCTCTCGTTCTTAGGGAGAGGGGGCCGGGGTTCGTGGCGGCGCAATGGGGGGGATTAGTGGTCATTTCCACGTACTTCTCCCCCAATCGCAGCCGGGCCGAGTTTGAGCGCCTCTTGGCCGCCGTCGAAGTGGCGGTCCAGAGGGCGGCTCCACGCCCCGTGTTGGTGGCGGGAGACTTTAATGCCAAGCATGGTGCTTGGGGGTCTCCCGTCACCAACGTTTTCGGTGAGGACCTGGTAGAATGGGCCCACTGCTTGGGTCTCCAGGTCCTCAACCGGGGCAATACCCCAACGTGCGTGAGGTGGCAGGGTGAATCGATAGTGGATGTCACCCTGGCCACCTCGACCCTGGCCAACCGGATTCGGAACTGGCGGGTAGAGACGGCGGTGGAGATCTCGGATCACAGGTACGTCCGGTTCGAGATCTCCACGGCGGGTCCTGCAGCCCCGCTCCACCTGGGCCCAGCGGCAGGCGCCTCTTCGTTCCCGAGGTGGGCGCTTGCGCACCTCCGAAGGGACATCGCCGAGGAGGCGGCGGTGTTCCGAGCGTGGGCCGAACCACCGGCCCACCTCACTGGAGACGCGGACGGCATGGCGGACCTCCTTGCTGAGGACCTGGAAGTGGTCTGCAGCGCCGCCATGCCGAGGGCCCCGGGCTACCGCCGGAAGAAGCGGACATACTGGTGGACGCAGGAACTCGCTCACCTGCGTGCCGCCAGTATGGCTGCACGGCGCGCCTACCTGAGGTGCAGGAGGCGCGCCGTAAGGGGGCCCGGCGAAGAGGACGGTCTTCGCCGGGCGTACAGAGAGGCCCATCGAGCCCTGCGTACCGCCATATGCAGGGCTAAGGTCGCTGCCGCTGAGGAGTTTCTGGCACTCCTCGACAGCGACCCCTGGGGGAGGCCGTACAGGGTGGTGAGGGGGAAGCTGCAGGGAGCGGCACCCTCCACCTCCTGTATGGAGCCAGCCTTATTGGGAAGGGTCCTGGAAACTCTGTTTCCGAACCCGGGGCCCTTCACGCCCCCCAGGATGCCCGCCTCCAGCTCATCCACTCTGGAGGTGTGGACAGATGGGCCTCCCGTAACCGACGGTGAGTTGGACTCCGTCAGGGAGAGGCTCCGAGCCAAGAACAAGGCTCCGGGCCCGGACGGCGTCCCTGCGAAGGTGTTGGCACTAGCCATGGAGCACCTGGGGGATCGGCTCCGAGCGGTCATGGATACATGCATCGCGACGGGCCGCTTCCCCAGGAGATGGAGGGTGGGCAGGCTGTGCCTCCTTCGCAAGGACGGACGTCCCCCCGACTCACCGTCGGGCTATAGGCCGGTCGTGCTCCTGGATGAGAGCGGCAAATGCTTCGAGAGGATTCTCGCCGCTCGCATCCAGGAGCACCTGGAAAGCAGGGGACCGCAGCTGGCGGACTGCCAGTACGGCTTTCGGACCGGCCGGTCCACGATGGACGCGGTGGCCCGCCTCAAGAGGTGGACTGAGGCGGCCACAGCAAGGGGTGAGGGTGTCGTCGCGGTGTCGTTAGACATCGCGAACGCGTTCAACACCCTCCCCCACGAATGCATAGAGGCGGCACTGAAGTTCCATGAAGTGCCCCTCTACCTCTGCGCCCTCGTGTCGGACTACCTCTGCGAGAGGAAAATCCTATACGAGGACGCAGAGGGTCGCGTCCAGTCGTGGACCATGAAGGTAGGTGTACCCCAGGGATCAGTGCTTGGTCCCCTGCTCTGGAACCTGGGGTACAATTGGGTTCTGCGTGGCGCGCTCTTGCCGCGGATGGATGTCGTCTGCTTTGCGGATGACACTCTGGTCGCGGTGAGGGCGCGTGAGTGGGAGGAGGCGGTCCACCTCGCGTCGGTCGGCACCTCATTGGTCGTCCGACGCATCCGCCTCCTGGGGCTGGAAGTGGCCGTCGCGAAGACGAGGGCCATGGCCTTCCACGCCCCGCGACGCAGGACCCCACCGGGGCTCCGTATCCGGGTGGAGGGGGTCCAGGTTCCCGTCGAGGTGCATATAAAGTACCTCGGCCTGATCTTGGATCCCCGTTGGGATTTCGAGGAGCACTTTAGGCTCCTCGCCCCGCGGCTGTGTTCTGTCGCAGCCGCCCTCGGACGGCTCCTCCCCAATTTGGGGGGGCCGAATTCGGCGTGCCGTCGGCTGTACCACGGGGTGGTACGGTCGATGGCACTCTACGGAGCCCCGGTGTGGGCGGAGTGCCTATCCCGGCGCACAGTGGCCCTGCTGCGGAAGCCGCAGAGGGTCATCGCGACACGGACCGTGCGGGCGTACCGCACGGTCAGCCACGGGGCTGCCTGCGTGCTCGCGGGCACGCCGCCGTGGGAGGCCGATGCACGGGTTCTATCCCAGGTGCATCGACACCGTGTCGCGGCCCGGGAACGGGGGGAACGACCCGCCTTCGAGGAGGTAAGGCGGGTCAGAATAGCGGCTCGGGGGGAGGCCCTGAGTCGGTGGAGGGAGGCACTCCGCACACCAGCTGCCGGCCACCGGACGATTGGAGCGATTCGTCCGGTGTTGGAGGGATGGGTTGGGCGCCGGCATGGCAGCCTCACCTACCGCTTGGTGCAGGTACTGACCGGACATGGGTGCTTCGGTCACTACCTGCACCGTGTCGCCCGTCGGGAGGAGTCGCCGCGGTGTCACCACTGCGACTCTCTCGACGACACGGCCGAGCACACCTTGGTGGAGTGCCCGGCCTGGCGAAACGAGCGCCGCGACCTCGTTGCGGCGCTCGGAGGCGGACGCCTCTCCCTGGCAACCATGGTGCGAGCCATGGTTGAAAGTGAGAGTGCATGGGAGGCTGCCGCCTCCTTCTGCGAGACCGTCCTCTTGCAGAAGGAGGCAGCGGAGAGGGAGCGGGAAGAAGATGCTCTTGCCGCTCCCCTCCGGCGTAGACGGGCGGGGCGAAGAAGGCGGGGGACGTACCCCCGTCTCCTTTAGCCCCCGAGTGTGACCAGCGTGTGTGGGTAGCTCCCCACGCGCATTGCACCGGTCACCACGTCTGGGGATTATCCGTTCCCGGGTAATCCTCCCTAGGCGCGGAAACCGGCCTAAATTAGGCCGGTAAGCCCTGAGAGTGGCCCGGAGTTAGATCTCCGGGCCGAGCCCGGGTCACTCTCAACGCAGGGCTGGAAGGGAACCGAGTGTCTTTAGTGGGTATTCCCGGCACCGGCCGGGCGAGTCCCACACACGCCGTTCGCCTAGCTAGCGACGGTACGGTGCGTAAATGCATTTTCACTCGTACTTTTTTTTTTAGGTTAGGTTAGGTTGGGGTGCTAGTCGAAGAGCCTCCACGTGGCGCACCCTGGGCAACGCCGGCCCCAACTGCCCACCGAGTTCTGGTGGACTCTTGGGTCCGGCGGCTAATACTTCACACGGGGAAGGGCCAGGTTTCAATCACCGATTATCTTTGATGGTCGTTGATGGAACCCTGGCTATAAGGGGTTCGCATGCATCCCCTTCCACTCTGTTAAGCAGAGTCGAAGTGGATGCATGCTGGGGTATACCGTAATCCCTTCGGGGACCGGGGGCTGTCGGGGCGTTTGTCCGGGCCACGAGGGGACACCGCTATAAAACGGCCGAACCACGGGCGGCATATCCCGTCTCTAGGTTATTGCAGACCTGACGGACTAGTAATCCGTCGAACATTGCAATCTAATCCTAAGTTTTGGGGGCTCGGCGAGAGGATGAATGGCTGGAGGAAGTCCAGTCGTTAGAGCTCCCCACTGTAGATACCTGCCGCCCTCTACAGTATGTAGGCTTACCTTGAGTACGACGCTCTGCTCATGTGTTGACATATATAACGCTAAGACTCGTGGGAACTGAATGGAGAATTTAAAAACAACAAAAAAAACAGCAACAACAAAAAAGACGGCAACTACCAACGCCTTAAGGCAAGCCATGAACGACTTGATAAGCGATACAAGTCGGAATGAGGAAGATAGGAGCGAGACGCCCACCGGACGATCGTCGGGGATCAGGGTGGCGTCAAGCGAGAGGGAGAGTGATGCAGTGTCTGTCCGGAGCGATTCCTCGCGGAAGCGCTGGGCAAACAGTGCATCGGAAGGTGAGGGAGCTGGGTCCGGAAGTCCGGATAGACCGGCTCCCAAGATCCTGAAGAAGGGTGCTGGCGGGGGCGGGTCCCAACATTCTGTGGGGCTCTCCCGAGCCAGACAATTCCTGAAGGATGGGCCATCGGACTCGGAAGCCACGCTGACGGACTCCGATGGCGAATCCCGCACTGCGGGACAAGACGGAGGGAGTGGCCCCCCGATGGCTGCACCCAGCGACCTTAGGTCGAAGGCTGAGGAGGGGGCGGCAGCCATCGAGGGGGTCCTCAAAAAGTCCAAAAATATAAAGGGGACTTGCATCCGGGAGATCAGGGATGCAACGAGCAAAATGCTCGAAGCGGTCAAATCCCTGGCCTCCCGGACAGAGGACGATGAGGCACGAAGGTTGAGGGCCGATAATAAGCGCCTGCAAGGACAGCTTTCGGCCCTGCAAAAAGAGGTGGCTGCTCTGCGTAGGGCTTTCTCGGAAGGAGAGAGCCCTCGCTCTAAAAAGAAGCGGCCCCAGCAGCTGGTCCCGGAGCCGGTTCCGCAGCCCCCTTCCGAGGGCATAACGCCGGACATCTTGGCCCGGTGCATGGAGACCCTCCAGCGCACGCTGATGGACCACCTGGGTGGGTTCATCAAAGCGCAGCTGGAGGGCCTCGAGAAGGACGGCCGCCTGCTGCCGGCGCGGTCCCACCGCCCCTCCCTGGCGGCTGACAGGAGGGCGAGCCAGCCTCAAGAGAAGGAGAGACGGGGGCAAGAGCCGGCGACACTTATGCCGCCGGCCAACCTGCCTAAAAAGGCCAGGCCGCAAAAGGCCAAGGGACCGAGCGGGCGCCCAAGGACAGAGGGAGGTCCTGCCCCCGGGCCGGCACGCGCAGTGGAGCAGGTTGCTGGCGGCTCGAGGGAGGAACAACCCCTCCTCGTGGAAAAGGAGTCGTGGGCAACGGTGGTCAAAAAGACCAAGAAGAAGGCCACTAATGCCCCGGCTCCTGCTCCGGGCCAGAAGCCCAAATCAGGGGCGAAGACGGCTGGGCCGAAGAAGCCCAAAAAGCCAAAGGCACCGAAAAGGCCCGCGGTGCTCATGTCCCTGAAGCCAGAGGCGCTGAGGGAAGGAGCCACCTACGTGGACGCCATCAGGAAGGCGAGGGCGGCCATTAATTTGACCGAACTCGGGGTGGGGTCGGGTAGACTCAGGAGGTCGATGACGGGAGCCGTCCTATTGGAGCTCCCGAAAGAAACCTCCCCCTCCCAGGCCGACACCTTGGCCAAGAAACTGGTCGAGGTGATCGGGGAGGTGGCCGAGGTAACCCGGCCCACCAAGATGGCGGAGGTCCGCGTAGGGGGGCTAGACGAGTCCCTCACGCCCGAGGAAGTGAGGGCCGTCTTGGCAGAGGTGGCCAAGTGCCCTCCCGAACAATTTCGGGTGGGCACCATAGCGCCGGGAGCGTGGGGCACGGGCTCTGTTAGAGTGTCGTGCCCCATAGAGGCCGCAAAAGTGCTGGCGGAGAGGGGCAGGGTGACCGTTGGCTGGAGCGCCGCCTCCATTCACCTGCTGAATCAGCGCCCCATGCGCTGCCGCAGGTGCATGGAGAGGGGGCATACTGCGGCGCTCTGCCCGTCCACTAAGGACAGAAGCCGCCAGTGCTTCCGGTGCGGGCAGGAGGGCCACTTGGCCGCGGGCTGCAGGGCCCCTGTAAAGTGCGCGCTGTGCGCGGACAGGGGTCTACCCAGCGGCCACAAAATGGCCGGTTCCTCCTGCAACGCGCCACCGGTTCGGGGCCGCCCTGTAGCGGGACCACCCGCGGCCGGCTCTGCGGCCACAATAACAGAAAGCTCTGCGGCCACCGCAACAGAGGGGACACCGATGGACACTGCTAATGCCCAGTAGGTCCATCGGTGTCATCCTGCAGGTCAACGTCAACCACTCCGCCGCGTCACAGGACCTGTTGTGTCAGGACATGGCGGGGTGGGGGGCGGATCTGGCGGTGGTGGCAGAGCCACATTCAATCCCGGCGTCTACCGGTTGGCTGGGGTCATCAGATGGCCTGGCTGCGATCGCAAGACCCGCCGCGAGCACTGGCCCCCCTCTCGTTCTTAGGGAGAGGGGGCCGGGGTTCGTGGCGGCGCAATGGGGGGGACTAGTGGTTATCTCCACGTACTTCTCCCCCAATCGCAGCCGGGCCGAGTTTGAGCGCCTCTTGGCCGCCGTCGAAGTGGCGGTCCAGAGGGCGGCTCCACGCCCCGTGTTGGTGGCGGGAGACTTTAATGCCAAGCATGGTGCTTGGGGGTCTCCCGTCACCAACGTTTTCGGTGAGGACCTGGTGGAATGGGCCCACTGCTTGGGTCTCCAGGTCCTCAACCGGGGCAATACCCCAACGTGCGTGAGGTGGCAGGGTGAATCGATAGTGGATGTCACCCTGGCCACCTCGACCCTGGCCAACCGGATTCGGAACTGGCGGGTAGAGACGGCGGTGGAGATCTCGGATCACAGGTACGTCCGGTTCGAGATCTCCACGGCGGGTCCTGCAGCCCCGCTCCACCTGGGCCCAGCGGCAGGCGCCTCTTCGTTCCCGAGGTGGGCGCTTGCGCACCTCCGAAGGGACATCGCCGAGGAGGCGGCGGTGTTCCGAGCGTGGGCCGAACCACCGGCCCACCTCACTGGAGACGCGGACGGCATGGCGGACCTCCTTGCTGAGGACCTGGAAGTGGTCTGCAGCGCCGCCATGCCGAGGGCCCGGGGCTACCGCCGGAGGAAGCAGACATACTGGTGGACGCAGGAACTCGCTCACCTGCGTGCCGCCAGTATGGCTGCACGGCGCGCCTACCTGAGGTGCAGGAGGCGCGCCGTAAGGGGACCCGGCGAAGAGGACGGTCTTCGCCGGGCGTACAGAGAGGCCCATCGAGCCCTGCGTACCGCCATATGCAGGGCAAGGCACTCCTCGACAGCGACCCCTGGGGGAGGCAGTACAGGGTGGTGAGGGGGAAGCTGCAGGGAGCGGCACCCCCCACCTCCTGTATGGAGCCAGCCCTATTGAGAAGGGTCCTGGAAACTCTGTTCCCGGACCCGGGACCCTTCACGCCCCCCAGGATACCCGCCTCGAGCTCATCCACTCTGGAGGTGTGGACCGATGGGCCTCCCGTAACCGACGGTGAGTTGGACTCCGTCAGGGAGAGGCTCAGAGCCAAGAACAAGGCTCAGGGCCCGGACGGCGTCCCTGCGAAGGTGTTGGCACTAGCCATGGAGCACCTGGGGGATCGGCTCCGAGCGGTCATGAATACATGCATCGCGACGGGCCGCTTCCCCAGGAGATGGAAGGTGGGCAGGCTGTGCCTCCTTCGCAAGGACGGACGTCCCCCCGACTCACCGTCGGGCTATAGGCCGGTCGTGCTCCTGGATGAGAGCGGCAAACGCTTCGAGAGGATTCTCGCCGCTCGCATCCAGGAGCACCTGGAAAGCAGGGGACCGCAGCTGGCGGACTGCCAGTACGGCTTTCGGACCGGCCGGTCCACGATGGACGCGGTGGCTCGCCCCAAGAGGTGGACTGAGGCGGCCACAGCAAGGGGTGAGGGTGTCGTCGCGGTGTCGTTGGACATCGCGAACGCGTTCAACACCCTCCCCCACGAATGCATAGAGGCGGCACTGAAGTTCCACGAAGTGCCCCTCTACCTCTGCGCCCTCGTGTCGGACTACCTCTGCGAGAGGAAAATCCTATACGAGGACGCAGAGGGTCGCGTCCAGTCGTGGACCATGAAGGTAGGTGTGCCCCAGGGATCAGTGCTTGGTCCCCTGCTCTGGAACCTGGGGTACAATTGGGTTCTGCGGGGCGCGCTCTTGCCGCGGATGGATGTCGTCTGCTTTGCGGATGACACTCTGGTCGCGGTGAGGGCGCGTGAGTGGGAGGAGGCGGTCCACCTCGCGTCGGTCGGCACCTCATTGGTCGTCCGACGCATCCGCCTCCTGGGGCTGGAAGTGGCTGTCGCGAAGACGAGGGCCATGGCCTTCCACGCCCCGCGACGCAGGACCCCACCGGGGCTCCGTATCCGGGTGGAGGGGGTCCAGGTTCCCGTCGAGGTGCATATAAAGTACCTCGGCCTGATCCTGGATCCCCGTTGGGATTTCGAGGAGCACTTTAGGCTCCTCGCCCCGCGGCTGTGGTCTGTCGCAGCCGCCCTCGGACGGCTCCTCCCCAATTTGGGGGGGCCGAATTCGGCGTGCCGTCGGCTGTACCACGGGGTGGTACGGTCGATGGCACTCTACGGAGCCCCGGTGTGGGCGGAGTGCCTATCCCGGCGCACAGTGGCCCTGCTGCGGAAGCCGCAGAGGGTCATCGCGACGCGGACCGTGCGGGCGTACCGCACGGTCAGCCACGGGGCTGCCTGCGTGCTCGCGGGCACGCCGCCGTGGGAGGTCGATGCACGGGTTCTATCCCAGGTGCATCGACACCGTGTCGCGGCCCGGGAACGGGGGGAACGACCCGCCTTCGAGGAGGTAAGGCGGGTCAGAATAGCGGCTCAGGGGGAGGCCCTGAGTCGGTGGAGGGAGGCACTCCGCACACCAGCTGCCGGCCACCGGACGATTGGAGCGATTCGTCCGGTGCTGGAGGGATGGGTTGGGCGCCGGCATGGCAGCCTCACCTACCGCTTGGTGCAGGTACTGACCGGACATGGGTGCTTCGGTCACTACCTGCACCGTGTCGCCAGTCGGGAGGAGTCGCCGCGGTGTCACCACTGCGACTCTCTCGACGACACGGCCGAGCACACCTTGTTGGAGTGCCCGGCCTGGCGAAACGAGCGCCGCGACCTCGTTGCGGCGCTCGGAGGCGGACGCCTCTCCCTGGCAACCATGGTGCGAGCCATGGCTGAAAGTGAGAGTGCATGGGAGGCTGCCGCCTCCTTCTGCGAGACCGTCCTCTTGCAGAAGGAGGCAGCGGAGAGGGAGCGGGAAGAGGATGCTCTTGCCGCTCCCCTCCGGCGTAGACGGGCGGGGCGAAGAAGGCGGGGGACGAACCCCCGTCTCCTTTAGCCCCCGAGTGTGACCAGCGTGTGTGGGTAGCTCCCGCACGCGCATTGCACTGGTCACCACGTCTGGGGATTATCCGATCCCGGGTAATCCTCCCTAGGCGCGGAAACTGGCCTAAATTAGGCCGGTAAGCCCTGAGAGTGGCCCGGAGTCAGATCTTCGGGCCGAGCCCGGGTCACTCTCAACGCAGGGCTCGAGGGAACCGAGTGTCTTTAGTGGGTATTCCCGGCTCCGGCCGGGCGAGTCCCACACACGCCGTTCGCCTAGCTAGCGACGGTACGGTGCGTAAATGCATTTTCACTCGTACAAAAAAAAAAAAAAAAAAAAAAAAAAAAAAAAAAAAAAAAAAAAAAAAAAAAAAGGTTAGGCCAGACTGGGTTGGGGTGCTAGTCGAAGAGCCTCCACGTGGCGCACCCTGGGCAACGCCAGCCCCAACTGCCCACCGAGTTCTGGTGGACTCTTGGGTCTGGCGGCTAATACTTCACACGGGGAAGGGCCAGGTTTCAATCACCGATCATCTTCGATGGTCGTTGATGGGATCTTGGCCTATAGGGGTTTACATGCATCCTCTTCCACTCTGTTAAGCAGAGTGCCGAAAGAGGATGCATGACGGGGTATACCGTAATCCCTTCGGGGACCGGGGACTGTCGGGGTATTTGCCCGGGTCGCGTGGAAGGAAAACCACTATAAAAACCCTCGTACACCGGAATCCCTTAGGGGACCGGGGACCGTCGGGGTATTTGCCCGGGTCGCGTGGAAGGAAAACCACTTTAAAAAACCCTTGCCTTAATGCTACCTTCTTCTGCGCTCTGCAGCTGCAGAGTGCACGAATAGGGAGCGAGGAGGTGTAGACCGCGGGCCCTTTTACAGTCCGTGGTCTGATGGTCACATCGCGTGACCGAGATGGGGAAGACCGTGGGTCGCTTTACAATCTGCGGTCTAGGGCAGCCGTGGCGTTGGTCGCTTTCGGCCACGGTGCCGGGTGATGGGTAGCTTTAAGTTTAGGTTTAAGTTTTTATAAAAAATTTAAAAAATACAAAAACAACAAAAAAGCGAAAACCCAAGAAAAAACTAATAAAATTTGAAAAAAATACAAAAAAATATATTATTAGTTTTAAGTTAGTTTTTAGACACCGAGCAGCGGGCGGTATAACCTGCACAGGAGGCATTCGCTGGCCTCGGGAGGTTTAATAGCCTCCCAAAAAGAGCGGCCGCATCGCCTTGGGGAAGCGATGTGAGTATTACCCATTCGTAAAATGGAAATGTCAGTAAACGATAATGCTTTGTCTTGCGATCCGGCTGACGCCCGGCGTCCGCAGCTATCCGGGGCTGCGGATGTTAAATCTACGACCGAAGAGCGCGCAGGGGTAGGCGACCAGGCCCCTGCTGCTGCTGATGCTACTGGCAGCGACCGTGAGTGTTTGATAGTGGACGTCGGAGTAGGGCCGCGTGGAACGCCGTTTTGGCTACCATGCGACCCTGTTCCGACGAGAGGCGCGTTGGCGAGGAGAGTGCTGGAGCGTGCTGCCACCGCCGCCGCCGGACGATCGTCGGCGGTGGCGGTGTTGTCAAGCGACGGAGCACGCGACACGCCGTCTGCCCAAAGTGGAAGACGGAGGCGCTGGGCAGACAGCGACACAGAACGCGACGGTGCTGGGTCCGGAAGATCGGATAAACCGGCACCCAAGATTGTGCGGACTGGTCCTGGCAGGGGGGGGTCCCAACACTCGGTGGGGCTCTCCCAGGCTAGGAGGTTTTTAAAAGAAATCCCCCTGGATTCGGAGTCCTCGCTGTCTGATTCCGAACTGGAATCCCGCCCAGCGGGACGTACTGATGGTTGTGGTCCCCCTATGCCTGCGCCCCTTGATCTTCAGTCGAAGGCTGAGGAGGGGGCGGCGGTCATTGAGGGGGTCCTCAAAAAATCAAAAAATCTAAAGGGAACCTCCATCCGGGAGATCCGGGACGCAACATGCAAAATGCTCGATGCGGTCCGGTCTCTGGCCTCCCGGAAGGAGGACGAGGAAATGCGTCGGCTTCGGGCCGACAACAAACGCCTGCAGGAGCAGCTGACGGCCTTAGGACAAGAGGTGGCCGCTCTGCGCCGGACATTTGCCGAAAGGAGAAGTCCGCGCTCTAAGAAGAAGCGGCCCCAGGAGTCGGTCCCGGAGCCGATCCCGCACTCCGTTCCTACGGGCTCGACGCGGGAAGATTATGCCAAGGATATGGAGGTCCTCCAGCGCGATCTAATGAACCACGTTAGTGGGATGATCACCGCGCGGCTGGGGGGCCTCGACAAGGACGGCCGCCTGTTGCCGGCGCGATCCCATCGTCCCCCGCTGGCGGCTGACAAACGGTCGGGCCAGCCCCCGGTGAGGGAGAGACGGAGTGGGGAAGAGACCGTGCCGGCAACACTCATGCCGCCGGCTAACCTGCCCAAGAAGGGCAGGCAAGTTAAGCCAAAGACACCGAGCTGGCGCGTTGGGGCAGAGGCCAGACCTGCCCCTGAGTCAGCACGCGCGAAGGAGCAGGTCGCCGGAGGCTCAAAAGACGTTCAGCCTCTGGTGCTGGAGGGGGAATCGTGGGCCACGGTGGCCAAGAAGGGGAAGGGGAAGAAGAAGGCCACCGATGTTCCGGCCCCTGCTCCTGCTCCAGGCCAGAGGCCCAAAGAGACGGGAAAACCTGCCGCTCGTAAGGGGGTCCCTAAGGTCCCCAAAAGACAAGCGGTGCTGGTGTGCCTCAAGCCAGAGGCAGTAATCGCGGGTACCACCTACGCGGACACTATACGGATGGCGAAGGCGGCCATTAATCTGGCCGAACTCGGGGTGGGGCTGGGCAACATAAGGAGGTCCATGACGGGTGCCTCCCTCATGACACTCTCGAAGGAGACCTCCGCCTCCCAGGCCGACACCTTGGCCAGGAAAATGGCTGGGGTGCTCAGGGAGGTGGCCGAGGTGTCCCGCCCCACCAAGATGGCGGAGATCCGCGTAGGTGGACTTGACGAGTCAATCACGCCTGAGGACGTGAAGGGGGTCCTGGCCGAGGCGGCCAATTGCCCTCCCGACCAAGTTCGGGTGGGCAAAATATTTATAGGAGCGAGGGGCATGGGCTCGGTGCGAGTTTCATGCCCCGTACACGCCGCGAAAGAGCTGGCGGAGCGGGGAAAGGTGGACGTAGGCTGGAGCGCCGCCTCCATCCACCTGCTGGATCAGCGCCCTATGCGCTGCCGCAGGTGCATGGAGAGGGGGCACACTGCGGTGCTCTGCCCGTCCACTAAAGATAGGAGCCGGCTCTGCTTCCGTTGCGGCCAGGAGGGCCACCTGGCCATGGGCTGCCAGGCCCCCGTGAACTGCGCGCCGTGCAAAGACAGGGGCCTACCCAGCGGCCATAAAATGACAGGAGGGTCCTGCAATGCGCCACCGGTTCGGGGCCGCATCCCTGTAAGACCCCCGGCGGCCACCTCGGCGACCGCCGCCAGTATGGGAACACCGATGGACGCTGCTGATGCCCGGTAGGTCCATCGGTGTCGTCAGGGGACAGGGACGCCTCTCGCTGGCAACCATGGTTCAAGCCATGGTTGAGAGCGAGAGTGCATGGGAGGCTGCCGCCTCCAGCGTAGACGGGCGGGGTGAAGAAGGCGGGGGACAAACCCCCGTCGCCTTTTGCCCCGGAGTGTGACCAGCGCGTGCGAGGGTAGCCCCCTGCACGCGCATTGCACTGGTCACCACGTCTGAGGATTGCTTCGGTATCCCCGGGTAATCCTTCCTTGGCGCGGAAACCGGCCCGGCCGGTATGCCCTGAGAGTGCTACGGGGCTATTGCCTTACAGGAAGATCCCGTGGCACTCGCTGCGCTCTGGCGCAGGGCTCGAGGGGAACCGAGTGGTTTTAGTGGGTATTCCCGGCTCCGGCTGGGCGAGTCCCACACACGCTCGTCGCCTAGCTAGCGGCGGGTACGGTGCGTAAATGCATTTCCACTCGCTAAAAAAAAAAAAAAAAAAAGGTTAGGTTAGGTTAGGTTAGGTTAGGTTAGGTTAGGTTAGGTTAGGTTAGGTCGGGGTGCTAGTCGAAGAGCCTCCACGTGGCGCACCCTGGGCAACGCCGGCCCCAACTGCCCACCGAGTTCTGGTGGACTCTTGGGTCCGGCGGCTAATACTTCACACGGGGAAGGGCCAGGTTTCAATCACCGATCATCTTTGATGGTCGTTGATGGGAACCAGGCTATAAGGGGTTCGCATGCATCCCCTTCCACTC
This sequence comes from Sesamia nonagrioides, assembly GCA_017933935.1. Taxonomy (NCBI): domain Eukaryota; kingdom Metazoa; phylum Arthropoda; class Insecta; order Lepidoptera; family Noctuidae; genus Sesamia; species Sesamia nonagrioides. Next base: position 39,376 of record JADWQK010001962.1, read on the forward strand.
TGTTAAGCAGAGTCGAAGTGGATGCATGCTGGGGTATACCGTAATCCCTTCGGGGACCGGGGGCTGTCGGGGCGTTTGTCCGGGCCACGAGGGGACACCTCTATAAAACGGCCGAACCACGGGTGGCATATCCCGTCTCTAGGTTATTGCAGACCTGACGGACTAGTAATCCGTCGAACATTGCAATCTAATCCTAAGTTTTGGGGGCTCGGCGAGAGGATGAATGGCTGGAGGAAGTCCAGTCGTTAGAGCTCCCCACTGTAGATACCTGCCGCCCTCTACAGTATGTAGGCTTACCTGGAGTACGACGCTCTGCTCTTGTGTTGACATTCAAATCGCTAATTCTCGTGGGTACAGATATGGAAGATTCAAAAAATAAAACAAAAAAAACAACAACATCAACAACAAAAAAAACGACGGCAAATACCAACGCCTTAAGGCAAGCCGTAAACGACTTGCTTAGTGATGCAGGTCGGAGTGAGGAGGAGAGGAGCGAGACGCCCACCGGACGATCGGCGGTGATCAGGGTGGCGTCAAGCGAGAAGGACAGTGATGCACTGTCTGTCCACAGCGGTTCCTCGCGGAAGCGCTGGGCAAACAGGGCATCGGAAGGTGAGGGAGCTGGGTCCGGAAGTCCGGATAGACCGGCTCCCAAGATCCTGAGGAAGGGTGCTGGCAGGGGCGGGTCCCAACATTCGGTGGGGCTCTCCCAGGCCAGGAGATTTTTAAAGGGTGGGCCATCGGACACGGAGTCCACTCTGACAGATTCCGAGGGTGAAGCCCATTCCGCGGGACGAGAAGGAAGGAGCAGCCCCTCAATGGCTGCACCCAGTGACCTTAGGTCGAAGGCTGAGGAGGGGGCGGCAGCCATTGAGGGAGTCCTCAAAAAATCAAAAAATTTAAAGGGGACGTGCATCCGGGAGATCAGGGATGCAACGAGCAAAATGCTCGAAGCCGTTAGGACCCTGACCTCCCGGA
>JADWQK010001682.1:0-14947 GCA_017933935.1 Sesamia nonagrioides
GAGGTGTCCGAGGTGCAAGCTGACTAGACATCACTACAACTACAGCTAAATGAATGTTGATACTGACCAATGCTTATTGTTCAGTATTCCTAGTGAGGTGTCCGAGGTGCAAGCTGACTAGACATCACTACAACCACAACTAAATGAATGTTGATACTGACCAATGCTTATTGTTCAGTATTCCTAGTGAGGTGTCCGAGGTGCAAGCTGACTAGACATCACTACAACTACAACTAAATGAATGTTGATACTGACTAATGCTTATTGTTCAGTATTCCTAGTGAGGTGTCCGAGGTGCAAGCTGACTAGACATCACTACAACTACAACTAAATGAATGTTGATACTGACCAATGCTTATTGTTCAGTATACCTACTGAGGTATCCGAGGTGCAAGCTGACTAGACATCACTACAACTACAACTAAATGAATGTTGATACTGACCAATGCTTATTGTTCAGTATACCTAGTGAGGTGTCCGAGGTGCAAGCTGACTAGACATCACTACAACTACAACTAAATGAATGTTGATACTGACCAATGCTTATTGTTCAGTATTCCTAGTGAGGTGTCCGAGGTGCAAGCTGTCTAGACATCACTACAACTACAACTAAATGAATGTTAATACTGACCAATGCTTATTGTCATGAGTGTCTGAGGTGCCGACCAGACATTATTATTACTTGACCAATGCTATTGCGCAGTATACCTAGTGAGGTCTGAGGTGCAAGCTGACTAGACATCACTACAACTACAACTAAATGAATGTTGATACTGACCAATGCTTATTGTTCAGTATACCTACTGAGGTGTCCGAGGTGCAAGCTGACTAGACATCACTACAACTACAACTAAATGAATGTTGATTCTGACCAATGCTTATTGTTCAGTATACCTACTGAGGTGTCCGAGGTGCAAGCTGACTAGACATCACTACAACTACAACTAAATGAATGTTGATACTGACCAATGCTTATTGTTCAGTATACCTAGTGAGGTGTCCGAGGTGCAAGCTGACTAGACATCACTACAACTACAACTAAATGAATGTTGATACTGACCAATGCTTATTGTTCAGTATACCTACTGAGGTGTCCGAGGTGCAAGCTGTCTAGACATCACTACAACTACAACTAAATGAATGTTGATACTGACCAATGCTTATTGTTCAGTATTCCTAGTGAAGTGTCCGAGGTGCAAGCTGACTAGACATCACTACAACTACAACTAAATGAATGTTGATACTGACCAATGCTTATTGTTCAGTATACCTACTGAGGTGTCCCAGGTGCAAGCTGACTAGACATCACTACAACTACAACTAAATGAATGTTGATACTGACCAATGCTTATTGTTCAGTATTCCTAGTGAGGTGTCCGAGGTGCAAGCTGACTAGACATCACTACAACTACAACTAAATGAATGTTGATATGGACCAATGCTTATTGGTCAGTATTCCTAGTGAGGTGTCCGAGGTGCAAGCTGACTAGACATCACTACAACTAAATGAATGTTGATACTGACCAATGTTTATTGTTCAGTATACCTACTGAGGTGTCCGAGGTGCAAGCTGACTAGACATCACTACAACTACAACTAAATGAATGTTGATACTGACCAATGCTTATTGTTCAGTATACCTACTGAGGTGTCCGAGGTGCAAGCTGACTAGACATTACTACAACTACAACTAAATGAATGTTGATACTGACCAATGCTTATTGTTCAGTATACCTAGTGAGGTGTCCGAGGTGCAAGCTGACTAGACATCACTACAACTACAACTAAATGAATGTTGATACTGACCAATGCTTATTGTTCAGTATACCTACTGAGGTGTCCGAGGTGCAAGCTGACTAGACATCACTACAACTACAACTAAATGAATGAACGGACGACCTAACAGTCCGACAACGGACGAACCTCGGACACCTCACTAGGAATACTGAACAATAAGCATTGGTCAGTATCAACATTCATTTAAGCCAGCCTAGTTGCTTGCACGGACACCTCACTCAGAATGAACAATGCTATTGTCAGACACCATTTAGGTTAGCCTAAAGAATTTCCGACTCACTTGAATATTATCACAGCATTGTCAGTATCGTCTATTTGTTGTTAGTGATAGTTTTTCCGACACTGGTTAGAATACTGAATACACAACATTCATTTAGTTGTAGTGACAGTTACCTGGACACTAGAATACGAATGTTGCGCATTGTCAAAATAACATTTAGTTGTAGTTGTAGTGATGTCTAGTCAGATTGCACCTCGGACATCTCAGTAGGTATACTGAATGTTGATACTGACCAATGCTTATTGTTCAGTATACCTACTGAGGTGTCCGAGGTGCAAGCTGACTAGACATCACTACAACTACAACTAAATGAATTTTGATACTGACCAATGCTTATTGTTCAGTATACCTACTGAGGTGTCCGAGGTGCAAGCTGACTAGACATCACTACAACTACAACTAAATGAATGTTGATACGGACCAATGCTTATTGTTCAGTATTCCTAGTGAGGTGTCCGAGGAGCAAGCTGACTAGACATCACTACAACTACAACTAAATGAATGTTGATACTGACCAATGCTTATTGTTCAGTATTCCTAGTGAGGTGTCCGAGGTGCAAGCTGACTAGACATCACTACAACTACAACTAAATGAATGTTGATATTGACCAATGCTTATTGTTCAGTATACCTAGTGAGGTGTCCGAGGTGCAAGCTGACTAGACAGCACTACAACTACAACTAAATGAATGTTGATACTGACCAATGCTTATTGTTCAGTATTCCTAGTGAGGTGTCCGAGGTGCAAGCTGACTAGACATCACTACAACTACAACTAAATGAATGTTGATACTGACCAATGCTTATTGTTCAGTATACCTAGTGAGGTGTCCGAGGTGCAAGCTGACTAGACATCACTACAACTACAACTAAATGAATGTTGATACTGACCAATGCTTATTGTTCAGTATTCCTAGTGAGGTGTCCGAGGTGCAAGCTGACTAGACATCACTACAACTACAACTAAATGAATGTTGATACTGACCTAAATGAATGTTGATACTGACCAATGCTTATTGTTCAGTATACCTACTGAGGTGTCCGAGGTGCAAGCTGACTAGGCATCACTACAACTACAACTAAATGAATGTTGATACTGACCAATGCTTATTGTTCAGTATACCTAGTGAGGTGTCCGAGGTGCAAGCTGACTAGACATCACTACAACTACAACTAAATGAATGTTGATACTGACAAATGCTTATTGTTCAGCATTCGTAGTGAGGTGTCCGAGGTGCAAGCTGACTAGACATCACTACAACTACAACTAAATGAATGTTGATACTGACCTAAATGAATGTTGATACTGACCAATGCTTATTGTTCAGTATACCTACTGAGGTGTCCGAGGTGCAAGCTGACTAGACATCACTACAACTACAACTAAATGAATGTTGATACTGACCAATGCTTATTGTTCAGTATTCCTAGTGAGGTGTCCGAGGTGCAAGCTGACTAGACATCACTACAACTACAACTAAATGAATGTTGATACTGACCAATGCTTATTATTCAGTATACCTAGTGAGGTGTCCGAGGTGCAAGCTGACTAGACATCACTACAACTACAACTAAATGAATGTTGATACTGACCAATGCTTATTGTTCAGTATTCCTAGTGAGGTGTCCGAGGTGCAAGCTGACTAGACATCACAACAACTACAACTAAATGAATGTTGATACTGACCAATGCTTATTGTTCAGTATTCCTAGTGAATGTCGAGGTGCAAAAACACTGAACATCACTACAACTACAACTAAATGAATGTTGATACTGACCAATGCTTATTGTTCAGTATACCTACTGAAGGTGTCCGAGGTGCAAGCTGACTAGAACATCACTAGCACAACTAAATGAATGTTATTTGATACTGACCAATGCTTATTGTTCAGTATTCCTAGTGAGTGTCCAGGGTGCAAGCTGACTAGACATCACTACAACTACAACTAAATGAATCTTGATGCGGTAATGCTTATTGTTCAGTATACCACTGAGTGTCAAAGGTGCAAGCTGACTAGACATCCCACTTCTTCTAGCTAAATGAATGTTGATACTGACAATGCTTATTGTTCAGTATTATACCTACTGAGTGTCCGAGGTGCAAGCTGACTAGACATCACTACAACTACAACTAAATGAATGTTGATACTGACCAATGCTTATTGTTCAGTATACCTAGTGAGGTGTCCGAGGTGCAAGCTGACTAGACATCACTACAACTACAACTAAATGAATGTTGATACTGACCAATGCTTATTGTTCAGTATTCCTATTGAGGTGTCCGAGGTGCAAGCTGACTAGACATAACTACAACTAAATGAATGTTGATACTGACCAATGCTTATTGTTCAGTATTCCTAGTGAGGTGTCCGAGGTGCAAGCTGACTAGACATCACTACAACTACAACTAAATGAATGTTGATACTGACCAATGCTTATTGTTCAGTATTCCTAGTGAGGTGTCCGAGGTGCAAGCTGACTAGACATCACTACAACTACAACTAAATGAATGTTGATACTGACCAATGCTTATTGTTCAGTATACCTACTGAGGTGTCCGAGGTGCAGGCTGACTAGACATCACTACAACTACAACTAAATGAATTTTGATACTGACCAATGCTTATTGTTCAGTATACCTAGTGAGGTGTCCGAGGTGCAACCTGACTAGACATCACTACAACTACAACTAAATGAATTTTGATACTGACCAATGCTTATTGTTCAGTATTCCTAGTGCGGTGTCCGAGGTGCAAGCTGACTAGACATCACTACAACTACAACTAAATGAATGTTGATACTGACCAATGCTTATTGTTCAGTATTCCTAGTGAGGTGTCCGAGGTGCAAGCTGACTAGACATCACTACAACTACAACTAAATGAATGTTGATACTGACCAATGCTTGTTGTTCAGTATTCGTAGTGAGGTGTCCGAGGTGCAAGCTGACTAGACATCACTACAACTACAACTAAATGAATGTTGATACTGACCAATGCTTATTGTTCAGTATACCTACTGAGGTGTCCGAGTTGCAAGCTGACTAGACATCACTACAACTACAACTAAATGAATGTTGATACTGACCAATGCTTATTGTTCAGTATTCCTAGTGAGGTGTCCGAGGTGCAAGCTGACTAGACATCACTACAACTACAACTAAATGAATGTTGATACTGACCAATACTTATTGTTCAGTATTCCTAGTGAGGTGTCCGAGGTGCAAGCTGACTAGACATCACTACAACTACAACTAAATGAATGTTGATACTGACCAATGCTTATTGTTCAGTATTCCTAGTGAGGTGTCCGAGGTGCAAGCTGACTAGACATCACTACAACTACAACTAAATGAATGTTGATACTGACCAATGCTTATTGTTCAGTATACCTACTGAGGTGTCCGAGGTGCAAGCTGACTAGACATCACTACAACTACAACTAAATGAATGTTGATACTGACCAATGCTTATTGTTCAGTATTCCTATTGAGGTGTCCGAGGTGCAAGCTGACTAGAAATCACTACAACTACAACTAAATGAATGTTGATACTGACCAATGCTTATTGTTCAGTATACCTACTGAGGTGTCCGAGGTGCAAGCTGACTAGACATCACTACAACTACAACTAAATGAATTTTGATACTGACCAATGCTTATTGTTCAGTATACCTAGTGAGGTGTCCGAGTTGCAACCTCACTAGACATCACTACAACTACAACTAAATGAATGTTGATACTGACCAATGCTTATTGTTCAGTATTCCTAGTGCGGTGTCCGGGGTGCAAGCTGACTAGACATCACTACAACTACAACTAAATGAATGTTGATACTGACCAATGCTTATTGTTCAGTATACCTACTGAGGTGTCCGAGGTGCAAGCTGACTAGACATCACTACAACTACAACTAAATGAATGTTGATACTGACCAATGCTTATTGTTCAGTATACCTACTGAGGTGTCCGAGGTGCAAGCTGACTAGACATCACTACAACTACAACTAAATGAATGTTGATACTGACCAATGCTTATTGTTCAGTATTCCTAGTGAGGTGTCCGAGGTGCAAGCTGACTAGACATCACTACAACTACAACTAAATGAATGTTGATACTGACCAATGCTTATTGTTCAGTATACCTACTGAGGTGTCCGAGGTGCAAGCTGACTAGACATCACTACAACTACAACTAAATGAATGTTGATACTGACCAATGCTTATTGTTCAGTATACCTACTGAGGTGTCCGAGGTGCAAGCTGACTAGACATCACTACAACTACAGCTAAATGAATGTTGATACTGACCAATGCTTATTGTTCAGTATTCCTAGTGAGATGTCCGAGGTGCAAGCTGACTAGACATCAGTACAACTACAACTAAATGAATGTTGATACTGACCAATGCTTATTGTTCAGTATACCTAGTGAGGTGTCCGAGGTGCAAGCTGACTAGACATCACTACAACTACAACTAAATGAATGTTGATACTGACCAATGCTTATTGTTCAGTATACCTACTGAGGTGTCCGAGGTGCAAGCTGACTAGACATCACTACAACTACAACTAAATGAATGTTGATACTGACCAATGCTTATTGTTCAGTATTCCTAGTGAGGTGTCCGAGGTGCAAGCTGACTAGACATCACTATAACTACAACTAAATGAATGTTGATACTGACCAATGCTTATTGTTCAGTATACTTACTGAGGTGTCCGAGGTGCAAGCTGACTAGACATCACTACAACTACAACTAAATGAATGTTGATACTGACCAATGCTTATTGTTCAGTATTCCTAGTGAGGTGTCCGAGGTGCAAGCTGACTAGACATCACTACAACTACAACTAAATGAATGTTGATACTGACCAATGCTTATTGTTCAGTATACCTACTGAGGTGTCCGAGGTGCAAGCTGACTAGACATCACTACAACTACAACTAAATGAATGTTGATACTGACCAATGCTTATTGTTCAGTATTCGTAGTGAGGTGTCCGAGGTGCAAGCTGACTAGACATCACTACAACTACAACTAAATGAATGTTGATACTGACCAATGCTTATTGTTCAGTATTCCTAGTGAAGTGTCCGAGGTGCAAGCTGACTAGACATCACTACAACTACAACTAAATGAATGTTGATACTGACCAATGCTTATTGTTCAGTATACCTACTGAGGTGTCCGAGGTGCAAGCTGACTAGACATCACTACAACTACAACTAAATGAATGTTGATACAGACCAATGCTTATTGTTCAGTATACCTACTGAGGTGTCCGAGGTGCAAGCTGACTAGACATCACTACAACTACAACTAAATGAATGTTGATACTGACCAATGCTTATTGTTAAGTATTCCTAGTGAGGTGTCCGAGGTGCAAGCTGACTAGACATCACTACAACTACAACTAAATGAATGTTGATACTGACCAATGCTTATTGTTCAGTATACCTACTGAGGTGTCCGAGGTGCAAGCTGACTAGACATCACTACAACTACAACTAAATGAATGTTGATACTGACCAATGCTTATTGTTAAGTATACCTACTGAGGTGTCCGAGGTGCAAGCTGACTAGACATCCCACTACAACTACAACTAAATGAATGTTGATACTGACCAATGCTTATTGTTCAGTATACTGAGTGTCCGAGGTGCAAGCTGACTAGACATCACTACAACTACAACTAAATGAATGTTGATACTGACCAATGCTTGTGTTCTAGTATACCTACTAGTGAGGTGTCCGAGGTGCAAGCTGACTAGACATCACTACAACTACAACTAAATGAATGTTGATACTGACCAATGCTTATTCTTCAGTATACCTAATGAGGTGTCCGAGGTGCAAGCTGACTAGACATCACTACAACTACAACTAAATGAATGTTGATACTGACCAATGCTTATTGTTCAGTATTCCTAGTAAGGTGTCTGAGGTGCAAGCTGACTAGACATCACTACAACTACAACTAAATGAATGTTGATACTGACCAATGCTTATTGTTCAGTATTCCTAGTGAGGTGTCCGAGGTGCAAGCTGACTAGACATCACTACAACTTTACAACTAAATGAATGTTGATGCAATGCTTATTATTATTCTAGTGAGTGTCGAAAGTGCAAGCTGACTAGACATCACTACAACTACAACTAAATGAATGTTGATACTGACCAATGCTTATTGTTCAGTATACCTACTGAGGAGTGTCAGTGCAAGCTGACTAGACATCACTACAACTGCTAAATGAATGTTGATGCTGACCAATGCTTATTGTTCAGTATACCTACTGAGGTGTCCGAGGTGCAAGCTGACTAGACATCACTACAACTACAACTAAATGAATGTTGATACAGACCAATGCTTATTGTTCAGTATTCCTAGTGAGGTGTCCGAGGTGCAAGCTGACTAGACATCACTACAACTACAACTAAATGAATGTTGATACTGACCAATGCTTATTGTTCAGTATACGTACTGAGGTGTCCGAGGTGCAAGCTGACTAGACATCACTACAACTACAACTAAATGAATGTTGATACTGACCAATGCTTATTGTTCAGTATTCCTAGTGAGGTGTCCGAGGTGCAAGCTGTCTAGACATCACTACAACTACAACTAAATGAATGTTAATACTGACCAATGCTTATTGTTCAGTATACCTACTGAGGTGTCCGAGGTGCAAGCTGACTAGACATCACTACAACTACAACTAAATGAATGTTGATACTGACCAATGCTTATTGTTCAGTATTATACCTACTAGTGTCGAGGTGCAAGCTGACTAGACATCACTACAACTACAACTAAATGAATGTGATACTGACCAATGCTTATTGTTAAAGTATACCTACTGAGTGTCCAGTGCAAAAATGAACATCACTTGCTTCTAGCCTAAATGAATGTTGAGTACTGACCAATGCTTATTGTTCAGTATACCTAGTGAGGTGTCCGAGGTGCAAGCTGACTAGACATCACTACAACTACAACTAAATGAATGTTGATACTGACCAATGCTTATTGTTCAGTATTCCTAGTGAGGTGTCCGAGGTGCAAGCTGACTAGACATCACTACAGCTACAACTAAATGAATGTTGATACTGACCAATGCTTATTGTTCAGTATACCTACTGAGGTGTCCGAGGTGCAAGCTGACTAGACATCACTACAACTACAACTAAGTGAATGTTGATACTGACCAATGCTTATTGTTCAGTATTCCTAGTGAGGTGTCCGAGGTGCAAGCTGACTAGACATCACTACAACTACAACTAAATGAATGTTGATACTGACCAATGCTTATTGTTCAGTATACCTACTGAGTGTCGAGGAATTGCAAGCTGACTAGACATCACTGGCTAGCTAAATGAATGTTGATACTGACCAATGCTTATTGTTCAGTAATACCTACTAGTGTCAGTGCAAGCTGACTAGACATCACTACAACTTCCACAACTAAATGAATGTTGATACTGACCAGTACTTATTGTTCAGTATTCCTATAACTAACATTTAAGTCGTCGAGTAGACGTTTTGTTGGCGACTTAATGTTATTTAATATAATCGTATAAACGTCATAAGGACGTTTACTCGACGGCATTAGGGCCCATTTTATACAACTTAAGGCCCTAAGAGTGTCGTGTAATAGTCATATATAGTCCTGTATAGTCGCGTAGTAGTCATATTTACGTCGCCGATTTGACTGCATGTCATGTAAATGACAACTGTAGCGGCGTGTATTCGACTTCATGTCGAGTAATGGCTCACAATATGACTTTTATCCAATGTAATAGTTGTGTTATTGTCATTTATAGGTGTGCTTATTTGAACGAATTCTATAACATATCACGCGAATATAATATGGCTGTGTTTTTGACAGCAGAGTTAATATTGTATATTTTCTTTGTTATTTGAGGTGATAAAACTATTTCATCAGTTGTCAACCATTGCGCAATCAAGTTTACTGATTAATGTGAGGTAAGTTTCTAACAAATTTTTTACGCGCTTTTAAAATATTAATGTTTTCACATATTTCTATTAATTTATTATCAGTGTGACTGCGTTATATGACAACTACATAACTTCCCGACGTATAACTGCATGTTTATTCATTCGAGTACGCCATGACAGTTGATTTAGGGATCAATAGTAAAATAATACACGCCTAGCTAACATAGTTCAAATAGGTAGGATGTATTTGAACTAAGTTAGCTAGGCGTTTATATTTTAAGAACCAATCTGCGTGACATACCTATAACTTAGAATACTTTTGTTTTAGGTAAACCCCACAAGGATGTTGATAAGTTTTTATCAAAAAAAATGCAAAAGTGTTGCACGAAAATAATCAGCCGCCAGTTGAAGAGCAATGCAATGTCCAGAATGTAGAGCTAGAAAATACACCACATCAGAAAGAAAATGCTTCGCCACTTGAATTGCCAGTTAGATTGGATTTATAAAATTAAAAAGTGATAAAAGTATTTTGTTTACTTCTTTCTAGTGCTTGAACTTGATTTTTTTATGGTGAAATTTTGTATTAGAACATACAAAATCTCAACATACATAAATCAAGTTTCAAAAAGATATAAAAGTTCCTAATATCGGAAGGTTAAAATAGGTTTGTGTCGATTGACGCACATTATCGGATTTAAACGCGATAACTTACTATTAGTTTTAAAGAAATGTACAGAAGACAACACGTCAAGCTACTGCAATCTGTCAGATTTCTTTATTGGATTTTCAACTTTATCTTTTAAGCATTAAGGCTCAAGGTTGATTGGGAATATTTGGCAGTTTCGGGTAGCTTGACCTGCGGTCGTTCGTACGTTATGTTTAAGTTGCCTATTGTGTAGTAATTTTGTATGTTCTATTGTAAGATTATTAGCTACATATAAGATGTTTCAATGTGGCAAAATAAATGAATGTTTGATTTTGTATAATATTTCGTATTTTACATTTATGGATCAAAAAGCCATTTAAGTTTTTCCAAAACTAGCAATATTTTAAAGCTTTGTTTTATTTCTATTTAATAAGTGTCGTCAAACTTGAAATGTTAATTACGTTCCTGGGAATAATAAAAAAATGAAACAATTTTTACTGCGTTTTTTATTACCTATTTCTTAAATGTATGAATAACACACTAACCAACTGACACTTTATATCAGTAAAATAATATAGGTTTGACTTCAGTTTACGAGATTTCGTTCTCATATATTCGGATATGAAGATTTCATAGGCATTTCAAAACATCATTCCTTAAGTTTCAAGTTATTCAATTGGTTTAATGCAATTTGGGGAATATTAAAGTAAGTAGCCCCCACTTGTTATAATGGTCTCTGAAGTCGTCATTTTGGGTGCCTTTATAAACGTTATCTTCATTTTCGGACGATGAATAACTATCTTCAAGATCGGAAAGCGAACAAGAGTCCTGAACTTCGGCAAATGAACTGCAAGATGTACCTACTCGTAGAATTTTGGTTAAATGTGATACGGAACCCTTCTCATTTTCTTCACTATCAGTTTGAGCTCTATTACTTTGTATTAAAGGACGTGCTTGAAGCGAATGATACTTGTTTTTAACTCCCCTCTTTTGAATTCCCCACTTCTTTTAATACTTTTCCACTTTTATCGATCCATTTGTTGTACCAAACAGTAAATAAATATGATTTCAAAATGATGGAAGTTGTATATAAGGTGATTATAAACCTCTGTTATGAGTAATAATTATATAGCTGTCGTATTATCATTTTTGTAATACTTTAGGGTGTATACAGGTCGCAATCGTAATACTTATTCGACTTATATACACACATCAAAAGTGTCTAGGGATCAACATATATTTTTGCAATAACTTTTCTCCTGATTGATATTAATTGAAATTTTCTTTAAGGATTCATCAAATAAAGTGTTTTCGTTTGTCACAGTAACGATAAACCAAGTCACCTTTGCATTAATAAAGAAATTTGCCATTTTCCTAATAAAGGGATATTTGACATTTGAACCACTAACACAAAAGTTCGAAAAAAAGACTGAAATAACAGTTTTCTCTAAAATTTTGTTGGGTAACTTAAACAATTAATAATCCGTGTTTCTACCGCGAACACTAACAACACAAGAACATCGGTTTGGCATACTCAAAATGAGTTCATCCAAATCACGCTGTGGAATGGCCGCCCATGTTCGTTGCAACAACAAAAAAAGGTCTTCTTGCGACTGGATACCCTCCATATTCGGCAGAGCTCTTCTCTGTAGCATATCCCATGCATGCTCAATCGGGTTCAAGTCTGGCGACTAAGCAGGCCAGGGCAGGACATTGATGTTAGCTGCGGCGAGAGTCTGTCTTACAACTCTTGCGGTGTGCGGTCGTGCATTATCATGCATTAACTGAAATAAAGGACCGATTTGCACTTGTAGAGGAACGATGACGTCTGATACAATCGTTTCAGCATAAATTTGAGCGTTGAGGTTGCCTCTGATCCAAATCAACTCAGTTCTTCCGCCGATCAAAATACCCGCCCATACCATGATGGTTCCACCACTATAAGGATGGACTTCCTGGCAGGATTTTAATCGCTGTTGGCGTCCAGGGGTTCTCCAGTGTCGTATACGTCTTGTATCCGGTCTCATACCAAAACGAGACTCATCAGAAAAGCACACGAAACGCCATTGTTCTTCTGCCCAATTTCTGTGTTCAAGAGCCCATTGATATCGAATCCTACGATTATGCATTGCTATAGGTGGTACCCGTAGCGGTCTTCGGGAATGAAGGTTCACTTCATGCAAGCGGTTTCTGACTGTTTGGTCGCTAATTAAGTTCCCTGAAGAGTGATGAAGCCTCACGGCTAACATCATGGCAGTTATTGTTGGAGCTCTTCGAGTTAAGATTTGAATGTATCGGTCTTGTCTCCGTGTGGTGCAGCGATACCGTCCTCCATGGCGCTCAGCCACGGTACCAGTGCTTCGGTAACGTGTCCAAAGTCGACTGATAACACACTGACTTGTATTCAGAGCTAAAGCCACAGTACGTTGCCGGGAACCAGCTTCTATCATTCCCACGGCTCTGAGCATTTCTTCCCTGCTTAAATGACGTCGCCGCTCCATAATAACGTTGGTTTTAATCAGTAGTAGGGAAACAGTAGCACTAATAATGTCTTCAATGCGTTGTATGTTTTTATAGGGAAAATATTGACAACTGATTTTCATCTTTTACTCGAATTTGATTCACAGTTCCTGATTCAAATTATGAAATGCACCAAAAAGGATCCATATAAATTTATAAAATCATAAATTTATTACAAAGCCACATCTCAATCTCAAGAAATCCGCATAAAAATGCTTGATCCCTAGACACTTTTGGTGTGTGTAATTATAATGGTTACAAATACTACGTGTAAACAACTATTATCCGTGTAGCAGTTGTTAAAAAGGTAATTATATGACAAAATTGACAGTATTACGTCGTTTATACGATGAAAACGTTTACACTACAAAAAGTTGTATAAGTAAGTTTTATAGAAGTCGTCGTAGACGCTATTATATGACGATCGTATAAAAATGTCGAAATAACGTCTACACGACATTAATATACGACGAAAAACGTATATGACTATTCGGTCACATAATGCACCAGTACATGACAAAGAGTTAAAAAATATAGTATAAAACAACTTTAATAAGACTCAAGGTCTTATAACTGTTTGATTATAAGACAAAAATGTTAGTTGGGTAGTGAGGTGTCCGAGGTGCAAGCTGACTAGACATCACTACAACTACAACTAAATGAATGTTGATACTGACCAATGCTTATTGTTCAGTATACCTACTGAGGTGTCCGAGGTGCAGAAGCTGACTAGACATCACTACAGCTACAACTAAATGAATGTTGATACTGACCAGTACTTATTGTTCAGTACCTACTGAGTGTCGAGGTGCAAGCTGACTAGACATCTACAACTACAACTAAATGAATATTTGTTTGACCAATGCTTATTGTTCAGTAGCACCTACTGAGTGTCCGAGGTGCAAGCTGACTAGACATCTTTACAACTACAACTAAATGAATGTTGATACTGACCAATGCTTATTGTTCAGTATTCTAGTGAGAGTGTCCAGGAGTGCAAGCTGACTGAACATCACTACAACTACAACTAAATGAATGTTGATACTGACCAATGCTTATTGTTCAGTATTCCTGAATTAGTGTCCGAGGTGCAAAGAAGCTGACTAGACATCACTACAACTACAACTAAATGAATGTTGATGACCAATGCTTATTGTTCAGTATTCTAGTGATAATGTCCGAGGTGCAAGCTGACTAGACATCACTACAACTATAACTAAATGAATGTTGATACTGACCAATGCTTATTGTTCAGTATTCCTAGTGAGGTGTCCGAGGTGCAAGCTGACTAGACATCACTACAACTACAACTAAATGAATGTTGATACTGACCAATGCTTATTGTTCAGTATTCCTAGAGAGGTGTCCGAGGTGCAAGCTGACTAGACATCACTACAACTACAACTAAATGAATGTTGATACTGACCAATGCTTATTGTTCAGTATACCTACTGAGGTGTCCGAGGTGCAAGCTGTCTAGACATCACTACAACTACAACTAAATGAATGTTGATACTGACCAATGCTTATTGTTCAGTATACCTACTGAGGTATCCGAGGTGCAAGCTGACTAGACATCACTAAAACTACAACTAAATGAATTTTGATACTGACCAATGCTTATTGTTCAGTATACCTACTGAGGTGTCCGAGGTGCAAGCTGACTAGACATCACTACAACTACAACTAAATGAATGTTGATACTGACCAATGCTTATTGTTCAGTATACCTACTGAGGTGTCCGAG